>JAWZYV010001215.1:0-18893 GCA_038373885.1 Cheiracanthium punctorium
AAAATTTCTGACTTGAGGGGTTTTTGAAATCACCAAGTTCTGCTTTTCTTGTACTTACAAAAGTTTAATTGTCAATGTTCCTATTTTTCCATACTACTGTAAGGTAAAATTAATGCTGCAAAGAATTGTGTTTGAAGTTCAGACAGAACAATAAACTTTTGGACATTAATAAAATTTGGAAAGCCGCATGCCTGTACATCTGTCAGAAACTACGTCAATTAGACGTCACTCAAGAAATCTATTTTCCAAGAACATACTATCGTAGAAATCTATAGTTCTTCAGAAAATTAAGATGTGGTAGTGAAACTGAAAGACAATTAAATCTATCGTAAATAAAATATTTAATAGAAAGAGATTAATTAAGTCTTAGCGGCGTATTTGAGCATTCAAAACTACGTTTCAATGTACTTCTAATTTACGGGGGGAAATCCTATAATTTTATATATGCATATAGAATTTTTCCCAGCTTAATATTATTTGATAATAAGGAACACATCAAAATAGAATTGGCATAATAATTTCTGTTTTCCGTGGTAATAGTTTAACCGAAATTAAATATCAGTGTAATGCTATCGTATGCTATGTTCTTAATCTCAGCTTTGTAAATCTAGTTTAAACTACAGTTAAATTTAACCATGATTTTTAGTTTCTAACGAATATCCTTTTATAGTCTAATGCAAAATTATGTAACTCATGTGATAATTATTTACCAATTTATCTCATAAAATTTATATTAATTTTATCCAAACCATTTTGATTTGCGATATTACGACTGAACTAAGAATTTGTGGCTTGCAATATTCTGTATTCTTGTTAACTTTCAGCATGCAAAAGCGTTCATAACCAGTAAAATAATGGAAGAAATTTCGTTGCAGTACTCAAAAAACGGTAACAAACTTTGTTCTAAATTTGACAGATGCTCCTTACATAAGATGGAAACCATTACATAAGTCACAAATGGATATAACAGGCTTTTATTTTTTATTAATTCATTAATATCCTGCACCTATTTTGCATAAAACGGAAATTCCATGGCTCTTGTGTGAAAAGTCATGATGTAAGTAATAATTTCATATAATTTTTGTGACTCATATAATTTTTGTGACCAATTAATATTACTACAATGCAAAAAAGTCTATGAAATTTACAGAAAAAAACTGTCAACCAGGACGCCAGTTTATTTCCGTTTTTTTTTTTTTTTTTTTGACAGATTCTCACTTTATTTTACAGAAATCTTTCGTATACGGAAAAAAATACGGAGGACGTCTGTAAAATATACGGAAATAATCTGATTTCCTGACTGACAGTTTTTTTCTGTTTGTTTAACAGACTTTTTTGCAGTGTAGGTAAAAGTTTACTTATCAATCTCCATTCATACATTTCTATTAAAAAAATTATGCTTCATGACTGAGATTCCTTTTTATACCACAGCTCAATAAACCCACCAGTTTAATGTTATTAAATATTTGCAATAAAAATATATTCTTATAGAAAATCAACGTACCTCAAATTTTAGCATCCCAGAATATTTGGATTACTCATATTCAAAATCAAAGCAAATATTGCAGCATGCTTCATATTTACTTAAATTTACTGCTGTAAACATTCGGAATGGGAAACACTCGGGTTTCAAAAATGATAAGAATTTGTTAAAGCGAAATAATATCACATACTTAGGGATAATTTTCGTCGTTATACTGTAAATAATATTATTAAAAACAATTCGCGTAATTCACTAGATGTAGCTCAATATTTATTTTCCTTTGAATCTTTAATTTTATCACTATGACACTGATCGAATTTTTATATTTGTTCTATCTATATATAGTAGATTTAGGAAATGATATTGAGATTAAAAAATTCTATTGACTATTGATATAGTTGGAAAGTTGCAATTCTTTGCTTTTAGGCTTTTATTGCAAATGAAGTAATCCATGAAGAAAATAATCTGAATGTGATAAAAATTCAATTTTATTGACTATTTAAAGAAGTTTCACATTTCAGTAAACACACACAATTTAGTTACAATGTTTGCTAGCAAAAACCATCGTTGTTTACTATCTAACTATTCCTTACTTTTAACTTAATTATAAAAACAAATGATAAATTTATCATTTGCGATCCAATTTTGTTATTCCATTGTTCCGTTATTAAGTACGTGACACCTTTTTTTAATGCATGTAAAATGAAATTTATGGCATTAAATAAAGACTAAAAAATTACATCGGAAAAGAATATCGAGATGTACGTTACTGATAACTACATGATTCTATGATATTTTTTTTATTTAAATTAAAACTACATGCTAAAGACTGATCAATAAGATTAAATTTTATTTAGTTTTACATCTACCTTCTTAACCAAATAATTCTTAAAATAGACTAAACTTTGCTCTTTAAAAACTTTATTATCATACCGAACTAATATACGGTACACAAGATAGATTCACTGCAATTTCTTGAACTTTTCTATCAAATATTTCCATAAGCAAGTAGAATCAAAGCGCTATTCACGCGTCAGTTACCGTAGCACAAACTTTTGTCCAACTTCTAATAATAATGAAAGTTGGAATCAACATTCGGTTCGATAATATCAATATCCCCGAATTCTTTTCAAAACCGTTTACTGAGATGAATTTTCTCACGTTCCGTTGGCATCAGCTATCCATTTATTGAAAAGATTATTATCGATAAGTGTCAGCCCGTCGCTTGTCACGCACATTTTGCGTACTTTTTCTAGAACTTCCTGAATAGGCTCGGAAGCAAAAATGCACCAAACGGTTTGAAGCCGCTATTCCTATTTCGCTTTAGCACAGATTGCAGGTTGAGAAAATTGCTTGCGTTTAAATTATGCAGTGCCCTTTAACCTAATACTTATCACTTCGTATTTTAACCTTGGAGGAATATTCCAAAGTGATATGGATAGGAGAGAGTAGGGAGGGATGGTACATTTATAACAAAAATATTTCTAATAAATTATTTTCTACTTTTACAACTTAAGAAGTTTCCAAAATAACTAGGGATGGACGCGAGACGACTTTTTTGCGAGACGAGACAGAGATTCACAACTTTTTTGCGAGACGAGACACGCATTTTTAACATTACGATATAGTGATTTTTGCGAGACGAGACAAGCTTTTAGGCTATTTTGCGAGACGCTTATTTTTCGTCTCGCGTCCATCCCTAAAAATAACGTCTTCAAACATCTTAACATGTTTAAAAATTGCAAATTTGATGGCAATAATTAAAGTCTTAGTTGCATAGGCAAATTAAAATAGTGGGGCCATGCTTTTAAAAGTTGAAGTTTATGCAGAATTTTCATAAATATTTGTAAAAGAGGAAAGTCAGTGTATAATTTAGGTTTACAAGGATTATTGCATATTACAACATGTACTTATCTAAGATATTGACCAAATCAAATGTTAAATGTTCCTATTGCACGACGAGTTCCGCCAACCGTCTTTAATGAATGCAGTTTTGCAATGCCTTCTTTTTTAACAATAATGAAACCGTCAGTTTCATGTGGGAAGGTAAAATTTCTTTTTTTTTCTGGCCATTTTTTCACCCTAAGTTAGTTTCTCACCCCTTCCTTTACAGAAAGTATCAATAAAATAAATTATTCTTTAAAATATTATGCTACAAGAACTCACTGAACTCCTAATTTATAAAAGTTACGTTCTGAGTTCTATAATACATTAAGAAGAATTTTGTGTTGTTACAGTAAATGAGACTGAAAACTTGCATCGAAAGTGTAAGCTAATTACTTTTTGTGTTGGGAAATGGTTTTTTTGTCACATAAACTCACAGATATTTGTTAATGAAATGATTTGTAGGGATAAGTATAATGCTATGGCTACTAAACCTGGTGAGAAAATTCAGAAATAATAAACAATGTTCCCTTTAGACGTAACTGATTGCGCCCTATCTCTTGCACTGTCTCACCCTTCCTTATGGGGCTTTTCATTTTTGCTTCATCCAAATGTACAGAGACGAACAACGAAACAACTTGACCTAAACAATTTATATGCAGATTATAGTAATGCCGGTTAAGTTCAGCTTGGAAATTTGCCACCCGTTACCGAGTAGTACCATTATAGCAGTTTTAGTACGGCCTGGATATTTGTCAGGACTGCGAGATGAAATATTTCGAGGTGCTAAGTATGCCAATCTGCAAAGGATTATGTATACAAATATATGGAGAACTGTTTTCATGGCAACCTGTCATGGGAAATGATTCGATCAATGCGCATGTGTAAATCGCCAAATATCGAAAAGTCGCTTTTGGTGGAACGATATCCTAGCTGTTCGCAGATTTTGGCAAAGAAAACATAAAATACTATTTTATTTGCAAACCTAAAGAGAAATGATAATTAAATATACGCATACGTAAGTCGCCAAATTATGAAAAACCGCCACGGGTGGCAAATATGCAAGGTGTTCCATAGGTTTTACATAATTAAAGATATTCTGAAATTTAAATTTTGTGTTCCAAGGAACATGCAAAAACCGAAGAATGTGTATCTCGGTAACATTCTATCTGACCCAGTCTTTGGAATTTGACTGTGAAGATTATGTCTTTTTACGGGTAAACCTAATTAGTTACGTTTAAAAAAAAAAAAAAAAAAAAAAAAAAAAAAACAGAAGTTTGTGGAATTTATCCAAAATTTTCAGGTGACGGAATCTAAAGAAACAGAAAATTTAAATTCTGTATACGGACTCCGTACAAAAATATTTCCTAGTTTATAAAATGAGCCTCATACATTAATGAGGTTATGTACAAAGCATCAGCCTTTCATCATAAAATGGTTAAGAGGTACTTTTAAACAAAGTGCGTGATACAATATCAATAGAAAACGTACTTTGTATCTATGCAATCATTCTTTTCTTTCGAAATTTATGTACAATATCTGAGATGAGATTGTCCAACTTGATCCTTTCAATTCGTGAACTCTTGAAAAATTATTTTAATCAAAATTTATTTATTTTTATGTATCCCATACTTTTAAAAATAAAATGCTGAAATTTTGTCTATCGCTTAATGCATGAGACACATTTTACTAATTTGAAATTTTTGCTGGGGGGCTGTATAAAAAATTAAATTTTGTATTTATTAAGATTTAATCTCCTGACAATTTTAAGAGATATAATAACATTATGTCCTTTTTTTAGGTGAATTCGTAATTTATTGCTTACGTCTATGATAAATGTGTGTTTAAGGCATAAAAACCAATCTCAGTATTTTTGGGGCTCCCTGTATATGCGCATTATACTATTTAAAACATATACTATTCAAAAGCTTTTGTATATCAAGGTATGTTTAAATTAGTTCATTAATTAACATACAAAAAAATGTATTTTTTTACTGTTTCTGCTAGAGGAAACTTATTTGACGAAGATATTAAAACAAAAACTATTCTTTTAAGCTTGCCAAGTTTAGATAGAAAAATGTAATTTCAAAAAATAAAATCAGCTGAGCGTACATGATTGCTTGAGAATAAGACAGCGTTAATAATAAATTATTGAAGAAACATTCTAACAACAATATATTAAAAGAATAAATATGAAAACTCATTAAGATGAATTGGTGTTAATTGCACATTTTTTTTCTTGAAAGGCGCCTAGATTGCATTAGCTAATTCACAGAAGATAAAAATTTTATGTTTCGTGAGATTCTTCAACCAATATACCTATAAATGCATACAGAAAACACAAAATTTTTAAATAACAAAGTATTTTCACGCTTAGCTGTTACGTAACTCCCTTATGAATGCATGTAAATAAAATTCTAAATTAAAGTACTATAAGAGAAAACAAGTGTTTTTCTTTTTTTTTTTTTTTACTGTGCATTTAACTTTACATTTTAATTTATGAGATTTGGAAATAAAGCTAATTTAACAGCAAGAGAAATTTAATGAAAATTTGAAAGAGTAACATTTACTTAATATCGAAATAACGTAAAGTTGTTACAGTAACGCTTCAAGCATTGATATTTTTATAAAAAAAAATATATTTACCATTGTTTTGAAAAAGGTAATTAAATATTGGTTTAATGCTGAAGTAATTAAAATCGAAATCTTCAGCAAACGCCTTTTGTTAGAACAAGTTCCAGCACACATAAATTAGTTGTCTTATAAATTAATATTGTCGAATGCTGTATACGAATAAGTATACATTTTAATTCGTAAATTTAATATTTTTTATTGGCTTGAGATAAAATGAAAATGTATTTTCAATTTACTTCTTTTAATAGAAATGTTTTTAATGTAAAATTATTAATTAATTTCATTTAATTTAATTATTGTGGATTCTTAATTGCAAAATAGATGATAAATAGTAAAATCAAATTAACCATTCCATAAATTTATGGTAAAACATTACTTTAATTTATTTTATCATAGAATTTATTTTTCAAAATATAAGAGATCTTGTTTTTTTGACATTTATTGTGAAATTCTTATGTCAGTAACTTTTTCGAAAGAAACTGCCTAAAAATTCCCATGAAGTTGTTGTTATTTGTTGAGAATGACTATCCTGATAATTATAAATGTTATAAATGTTCCTGATAATTATATATGTAAATGTCATGTTTTAAAACTCGAAATCAGTCAGAACCCGAATTAACTAGGGAAAACGCGTTCTGACTGACAGCGCTCGGGAAAACCGTTTTCCCAAGGGAATTTCGGAAAGTTAATGCTTTATGCACAAAAAAATTGGGAAAATAGAATTCTTGAAAAATTACAGTTGTTAGATAAGAAACAAAATAACTTTAATGTTATAACAAGTGATGAAAACGGACGAGGGTTTGTTGCATCCGCGCCAATAGCTATCAATCAAATCGATGGGTAAGTTGAACCGAAATCCTTATATTGCTCCTTCGAAAATATGCTACCGCTGGCCCTTTGCGAGACCCAAAAAAACATCACTGGGTCCGGCTTCCACTGTAGGGGGCCCTCAAAAATATGCTGCCACTGGCCCTTTGCGAGACCCCCTCCAAAAAACAACTTATCGTGTAACATATCGTTGAAAAAATGCAATAATTTTTGATCGATGAAAAAATTATTGCCTAACAAATCAGTCAAAACCCGAATAAATCGTGTTTTCCCTAGTTAATTCGGGTTTCGCCTAGCGCTGTCAGTTAGAACGAGTTTTCCCTTGATAATTCGAATTTTGACTGATATCAGGTTTTCACTGTTACATATATATAAACAACAAATTTATAACACCAGTTAAATTCACAGAATTGAGCTTGCGAGAAATTTGTGTTACAAATATGCTTTTTTGGCATTTCTTTTTAACGCGCTTATCCTGCGTAGTACATGTTTGTGGCTAGTACAATTAGTTACGAGTGATGACTCTAGATGGCGGTACTATGAACAAGATATATGTCAGAATTTTTTCGTAGACGTAATCGCATAGAGTTGAATACTATTTTGTATATTCGCGCTGAACATAATTGCCAGTCAAGATCAAATAAAATAAAAATTTCATGAAAGTTTTACTAACTATATTTTTATTGCAGTTGCCAGCGTCAATTTAGAAATAAGACTTCTGATCTTCGTAATCATAAAACACAGTAGCCTTAAAATTTAGATTAGGGAGTATCAATGACAAGAAAATTGATTTATTTTAATGTTCATTTTATAAGAGTTCCTGAAAAGACTTTTTAAGTTATAAAATTCAATGCAACTTAAAAAATATGTTTTTGGTTATTTTTAGTTTCTTCGTAGAAAATCCACATTATGGATACAAATTTGCAAAACAGTTGCTGAAAGACATTTTCAGTTATAGAATTTAATGTAGCTCGAAAAAACTGTTATTTATTTTTATTTGAGTTTCCTCGTAGGAAATACACAGCCAAAGACAACCAAGCATTGTTTCCACCTTTTTATTGATCTGGACAATAACTCTGAAACCATTTGAAGCTCGTGAAATTATAAAAAAACTTGCTTTCATTTGAAGCAATTTCAATATATTAAAAGCCCTAGGAGAACTGCAGAAAACCAAAATTTTATGCTGAAATATTTCTTAATCGTCCAGAAAAGTAGACGTAGCAGTGAAACGTTTTACAAAAGAACTGGGAATTTTGAAAGGCACGTTCAGTGGCTATGTAAACTAATATGTATTGCGAGAAAATTTATGCTTACTGTCACGTAAAAGTTAACTTTTCCCTTTAATTAACATATTTAGCCTTTACGCGTGGGATACTCTGCTTAACGAATGAACCGCGTGTTCAAATATCTCCGAGATTTTGAGAATTAACTTGTTCGCCAAACGTCAAGCAACTTCCAGGTCGGCATTCATTATTCAGCGTGTTTTAAACGTGGGCTTTTTGTACTCTAGAAATGGATATTGTTGGGAACTCATCGTTTGAAGCGTTCCATTTGACTATTCATTATCAAATAAAATGTCAATTTTTGAATTCCAGAAATAATTATAAAAATGAGTTGAAATTTTAGCATATATTTTAGAGATAACAAGAAAGATAAATCACTCCAAACTCATCAGTTATACAACAGTTTCCAACACAAGAGGTTTATGACGAAGAATTTAACGAAGAATCTATTTTTTTTAATTAATTAGTGTTGTTCTACAGTGGTGGCCGACTTTTTTTTTGTTTTTTAGGTTCGTATGCGTATATAAAGTGTTATGTTCCACAAAATGCAAACTCTTTCACATCATTTTAAAGATAATTTAATACTGATTTCAATACAAGAAACAAAATTGCAATACAAAATGGTTAAAAGGCATACAATATTTGGAATACAAAAATAGTTAAAAGGCAATAATTATCGAGATACTTTAGATATTGAAGATTGCAGTGAGTTATCAGCCGTTTGTAGGTAGCATTAAGACATTTTATATTACAGCTTCACATCGACGTTTCATTGAGCTAAGAGTTTTAAGCTCAGAAAAATCACAGTAATTGATCTTGAGAGTTAGAAATTACAATCCACTTCATCACTGTATTTGTTTTTCAGAAGAACAGTTGCGAAAGAAACAGAAAATAGACGAACTTTCGGTTGTTTTCGTATCTGCCCAGCAGAATCGCGGAAGAAAAACTGAGCTGAAAAATTGAGCTTTTCTGTTTCTGCCCGCGTTTTCCGTCGTGCGCCAGCCAATAGGAATTTGTCTAGGTCCAGACAGAAAACAAAATGGCGTCTCGTCATTTCGATGCTGAAACGCTTGTGTCAAAGGTTATAATGTATATTTATTGTGTAATAAAATATTTATATAAAAAGGGGGGGGGGTTCGAGAATTTTTTTATACAAATGTTTATGTATTTATCAGCAACAAAACGTCTCATCTACAGTTCGAAATTTAATTAATGATGTGAAATCCATATTTCTCTGTTTCTAGGAAAATCTTCTGAACTCATAATCTATGCTTACTTTTTTATTATTTTATTTGATGTGCTCTAATCAAAGGCATCAGATTCATAAAGTAGAGGCGCATTGTAGCAAGAAAATAATCTTTATCCGTGTATATTTTTGTGTTTCTTTCCGTGATCAAATATATGAAACAACAAACGAACTAAATTTAAAATGATAAACGTCGGCTGAATCACGATATCTTTTGCGATCTCTGTCGATATGGAGTCAAGATAGTGTGTAATCCTGTATAGAAACGGAAACCAGAAAAACAATTCTACTTTCTGTCTTCGTGGTGTCCCGGCTGTAGAGAAGACAGAGAAAGAAACCGAAATCATAAACACTTTTTCCAAAAAAAAAAAAAAAAAGAAAAGAAGTTCCAGTGTAAATCCACATTTTATGCCGAATTAGGGAATAGCAGGAAATGGAAACATAATATGTATACTTTTTTTAATAGTAAATCCCATGCAATATTTTTTTTTCTAATATTTTAAAAGTCTTTATTTGCTAACTTATTTGCTGCTATAGTAGTGTTTAGATACTAGTGTTTTTAAATTCTACTGGTCATACTGATACTGGTTATCTATACACTACTATACTATACTATACTATATAAGCTACTGCTTATATTTCTAATATTTTTATTTCCTAATCTTTGTAAAAATCAAGAATTAAAGGAAGAAAAATTAAAATATCAAATCAGTTTCTAAGAATCAACAAAAACAAAAGCAGCACTTACAATAAATAAATAAATAAATAAAATAATTCAAAAAATTGCATTTTTTTTCTTTTTTCTCGTGAATAAACAAAATAAACAAAGAAATGTAAAAAAAGAAAAGACATTGTTCTCTTTGTTGTTCTTGACCTTTCAGCCAATACTTATCAGAATGAAACCTTTGCACAAATTGTAAAGTTTTGTCTTTTTCCGATACAAGTTGAAATACTTAGAGAGATTATTTATATGGTTTACTTAAGGAAATTTTTGAAAAGTTCTGGTAAGTTATCGAGATATTGCCTGCGATATTTTCGTGAGAAGAGGCTATGATTGGCAAAACACAAAAAAATCTACGTATCACGTTAAAATTATGAAACTCTCTCTAATATAGTGATCTTGCTTGTGCACATAATGCTTGATTGTGTAATGAATAATTATAACAAAATAAATAAAGCCGAGACTAAAATATTTCTTATAATCCGTAATCCTATACACCAGTTTTCCCCAGTCCTTTTATCGCAGCGGACCGGTCAACGTTTCATTATTTAACGCGTCCACCTGGCAGGAAGGGAAGGGAGTTTGATTGTTTGTATTTTAGATTGTTCGACTTAATAATTTTAATTTAATTGTATGCAAACGTGCTTTCAAAGTAAAATACAGTTACACCAAAAAGATAATAAAAAATATTTACAAGATTTCTTTTGTTACAAAGGTGTAAAATAGCCCAAACTCGAGAGAAATACACCGCAGTAAATAAAATGGAAATACAGTAAAAGATCGATTATCCGGCAATCAAGTATCCGGGAAGCTCTAGTAATCGGAAAATTTTCATCTTCCCTCTTTTTTTTTGTACTTTTCTTTTTACTTTTTTTTCTGTCTTCTCAAAAGATTGATTAGTACGGCGACCCCACCTCCCCCAGCTGTCCAAACATAGTACGGTGGAAACAGGCGAAATTTCCAATTACCAGAGAATTTAATATTTCCATAAATTACAATGGTGTGTTTAAAAATAAGAAAAAAAAACACTAAATGCTCACAAAATACAAAAACACAACATATTACCGCTGCGTCTGCAAGCACAGAATTGACGACAAGGATAAAAAGTCCGATGTGGACAACACATGGCTTCCTTGCACATCTATTAAATCAAAAATATTTTCGGCGCACCTCATCTAAACTTATTTTGTTTGAAATAGATAAAATACTGCAGTAATAGTAAGGTTTAGCGATTTCTAGCAAAATATTTCCGATATCGCCAAGCTGGGTTATATTGGAAAGATTTCTTATTGACATTTAATTTGGCGATATTTCACAAAAGCCGACAAGCTTGCGATAGTTTGCGAGATTTTGGGGATAGCCATAGTAGTAATTGACCACAGACTTTCAAAAAATTGAATGTATCCATACACCTAAATCTATTTACAGTTATTTGGCTGACCCTGTAAATAAATTACCCAGTCGATTGCAATCAAAAAAGAGATGCACAGTTAGATGTTTCAATATTTCTAAATACAAAATTTCAAAATTTGACGGTTAAAAGTTTAGAGTTAAGCGAAACGCGAAATAATTTTTGGCGCCAATTTGGCAATATTTCGGCAAAACTCGCCAAGGTCGACAACAAATGTCGAGATTTTGGGGATGGACCAAATAATGACTGACTACAGATGTAATTGAAGATGTCCATGGATATTAATGTTTTGAAATTTTTCGGGTGGTCCTGTAAATAATCTCTCCAGTAGATAGGAACCAAAAATCGAGATGTACAACTAGATGTTACAATAATCTTATATGTGAAATTTCAACATCATACGACTAATATTTTTTGAGATTTGAGAGTTAAATACATACACACGTACACCAAAAGCCGCCAAGCTTGGCGACTTTTTGCGTAATTCTTGAGGGAGGCACGTGACCGCGGTAGGACCATTACTTAACTATATGGTAGCACGGTATTTTGCTTGAAATGGATGAATGCCCCTAAAATTGCCATAAAATAAGCTTTAGTGAATTTCGGCCCATAGAGCGTAATGTATTTCGAATATTTTGGTCAGCTCTGTAGATAAAATATCCAGTCCATTGGGACCGAAAGGGGAGGTGCACAGCTACATGTTACAACAATCCTAAATATAAAATTTCAACATTCTACAACAAATAGTTTTGGAGATATGCGAGTTACATACGTACCTACGTATAGAGGGCATGGGGAAAACTGGCCTAAGTTGACTCGCCGTTGCTCAAAATGGGTTGCAGACGCATTTATATGATCGTGCATGTTAGCGTACGATGAGATGCATCGAAAAAATTCTTAAAATTAAATTTAGAGGTAGTCAAAATCGGTTTTTTAGTCGTAATTTCGCCCTCGAAATTTTTCAGGATCACATTACTTCCTTATCTCTGTATAAGGAAGTAAAAAAGAATTTTCTGAACTAACTTCTTCCCTATGGGGTACTTTCCCTTCTAGGTTAACTTAAATTTTGAAAATAATACAAGGTGTGTTAAAAAAGTATGGCACTTTCAGCTTCGTAAATAGCCAAAAGACACAGGGAGCCATGTCGGGCGAGTAGGGAGCCTGACGACATACGGAAATGTGCTCGGCGAAGAAATTCTGAATCAAATGCGCAGAATAGGCTAGAGCATTATTATGATGAAGCTGATTTCAGTCAAGAGAAGACGTCATGCGGAATGCGACATCATGGGCGCTCACCATTCCAAAAATTGAATTCCATAATTGTTTCTAACAACTATGCGGAAGCTCTGAGAAAAGTGTGTGAACTTCCAAGGAGGCTATTTTAAAGGACATTATTGTTTCGGATTTTCTAATGAATGAGCCAGCCAAAGTTTCGATACTTTTGAACACACCTCGTACATAAATGCAGTCGATGTTGCTTATAACGAGCGCAAAGGAATCGCAATATTTGATAGTAATAGCCTATAACTCAAAAAAGGGTTTTGTGGAAAAATCATAAAAATTCCAACCTACTTATAATATTACTTACTTTATCTATTTTTATGTTTTTCTACTGCACAAAAGAAGTTAATTAGTTACTAGGAGTTTAGTCATATGAAAAGAAAAAATAGAAATCATTGTTAAATGTAAAATTAAATAGCAGTTTTTGTGTTTGGACAAAAATGGCTTAGCTCCAAGTTGCTGTAACAATTGAAATAAAATTAACAAATATTGAAATAAAAATGCATGGATCAGTTTTTAATTTTAAGAGGGAATTTTCTTATCTCTCTCTCTCTCTCTCTCTCTCTCTCTCTGTCTCTCTTTTTAGATGGGTTGGAGGAAGAGAAATTATTGACAAGAATGATCGATGGATCAACACGAAAGTAAAAAATAATATTTACTAACTCCATATGCAATTCTGTTACGAGAGACAGAAAAGCTTTGTTTCTCTCGGATGTAGTAACATGTAACAAAATTGTTACATGTTACTACATCCATATACATTCGCCATCAGCATTGTACTAGCACGTACATGTTCTGGGTAAGACAGACTCGTTTGAAAATAATCCTTTCGTGTAACACTTAGAATGGTACATTAATTTTAAGACTAATGTGTATGGTGTAATGTGTACGTTCATATTTTTAAATCTTCCTAGTATAAAGCAAAGTTATTAAAGAGATCCGCTGAATTATAAGCCTTCGAATTATAACCCTTTAACGAGCGGTGTCCTCATCGTGAGGACACAAAACTCTGACGTTTTGTCAGTGACGAAGAATCCATTTGATTTCTATAAAAATACTGGAGGGTCACATAGTTACACGAGAATCCTTTTTAGCACGCCATTTCTCTTTAAAATGATCGATTACTTGTAAAATTGTCAGGTTTATTTTTAACAGCACTGGCTTTGGCTGAAAACTGGAAGAATGCTATAGAAATGCATGGATATAGAAGTACAACTGCATGGATTGCCCAATGCTAAAAAAAAAGGCAGCCGTTGCCATAGCTCGATTTAACTACCAGCAGGATGGTGATCGATCGAATCGTTCATCGCGTGCACACGCACAGCCAGCCTGTCAAAAAATGGTCTATAGATGGCAACGGCTACCCTTATTTCAGCATTGGGAAATGATTGCGTTTCAAAGGTTCAGCATTTACTCCATGAACGCTTGTCTAGTGTTTTGTAGCCACTTTGCCATTTCGGGAGATGGAAAGCATCGACCTGCCCCGAAATGTTGCCCGGGGAGTACCGCGTGGAGGTGGGCTACCTCATAGAGCATTTCGAACTACTTAGAGAGAACTCTGAAAGCGAAAACCGAAGAAACCAAAGAAATCTACTCTCTTGTGTTTTTATGATAGAAAAAGTGGTTTAAAGAACAATAAATGCGCGCGCGAGTTGGCTAAAGTAACTTTGCTAAGTGTATATCAAAGCTTAATTTGCATAGGAAGGGAGCTCAGCAGGGGAGCTGAGCTCCCCTGCACTTCTTTTTTCATAGTGAGGTTTTATGTAATAGGCAAAACCTTGCGGAGCTATAAATACTGGGCTCCGGAGCCCATCAGTACAGCAACTCGAAAATTTTCCCTTTTTCACACACAAACCGATTTTAACGAACAGACCAATCAGGATTGATTTCACCTCGAACCGCTCTGAGAGTTCTGAGATCAATATATTTTGGGTTCTTTACTGTGTATTGTTTAGTTTTATTTCATGTTAATTTCAGACTACTTTAATTCCATTTCTCTGTTCTGTGAAATAACAAAAATGTGTCCAATACTATTACATAGGAAAATCTTTGTATAATCATTATTTTAATAGAATGAAGTACCTATTCCTGGATCTTGGCGTTTGCGAGGGTTTACACTACGTCACTGAGAATGAACATGAGTTCTAGATAATTATAGGGCTCCGGTATTTCTTTTGCAAGAAATTAAGCCCTGGTTTCAATCAAGAGTCAAATTGTACATTAATAGTGAGTACATTTATCAAGCGGACTTTTCCTCTAATGATTTCTCTTTGGTTTCTGTTTTTTATAAGAATCAAATGAAAATTTTAGTTAATGTCACAACTGTGCATAGAAAACAATAGTTAAAATGCAGTGAGAAACTTCGTTTAAGGAGAGGCAGAACATGCGCGAAATAATGCGCAGGTATTCAGTATCAATTGTTCGTTCATTCGAAATGCTCTACGAACACTCCCCTTTCGGCCACCGCACTTCAACTCTCGATGTCGTTGAGAGGACTACGGTGACCAGGTACCAACTAGGCCATGAAGCCTTTCTGCCACATGACCTGGCGGAAACCCTTTTTTTTGGTGGTGGCATGGCGGCGGAGGGAGCAGGCGAGAGTCACAGGAAATGGTCACAGTCACAGGTGGGCCCTGCAGGATGTCTTCAGCAGAAGCCCTCGGTTAATTACAGTCACTAATGGACAACCTCTAGGCGATTTTGTTGGAAAAGAATGCGAGGTGTCCTCTTGGGTTTAAGAAAGTCACTTTAGACGACATTGTTCGTGTTTCGATGTTGCTTGAGAATTCGGCATCGGGTGAGAATGTAATTGCTGACTACCACAGATGAATTTCAGATATTATGTGTGGTAGCCAATGAGGCTTATCGTCTTTACCTCTTCGTGGCAGAACGTGGAGCGTCCGTTTCAGGTTGTGAATGTTCCAATATGGCTGAAGCAGTTGGATCTTGTAATATTTTGCTGGCTGCACGGAAGGCTCGAGATCATTCATTCAGGTCTCTTTACTCTTTCTATATCGAAGCAGATCGGCATCTGAACTTTTAGGTTTGGCATCAGGACTTTCGGACATGGCATCGGGAGAAAATGCCAGAGTTGGCTATAGTTGGTCAATTTCAAGTGGTAGTGGATGGTATCTAATGTGGAATCAAAGTTTTCTTCTTTTGGTAGCAGAATGTGGCATCCGTTTCAGGTTGATTCGGACCTGATACTATGGCTGTAGATAAAATAAAGCAGGAAATCATTAGTTAAGGTTGTGAAAACCTTTACTTGAGGAATTTCTATTAATTCGGAAGTACATTCAACATGATTGGTATCTGGTGAGATTTGGCTGTATACAGAAGACGAGTAAGAGGTCATAGATTCGGGTATGGAACTTTCAAAACGGTAAATTTCTATTTCACTTAAAACAGATTAATCATAATTGGTGATACTTGAGTAACTGTAAAGAAGTAAAGAAGATGAATGGAGATCATATGTTAACTTAGTAGATTTTCATTTCGTTTGAAGTTGATTGAACTTGATTCCGTCCTGATGGAACTCCATTAGCTTGTAGACAGCAGGCTGTAGATTAGATTCAGGATGTGAAATTTTAATATGATAAATTTCTATTGCATTTAAGGCAAATCATTCGTAACTGGTGATATTTGACTAGCTTTAGAGATGAGGTATAGAAATAATATGTGACTTAAAGTATCGAAACGTTCAATATGGTCTATTCTATTTCGCCTGAAGCAGACTCAACTTGGTTTAGATGATGCTATTTCATTGCTTGTTATGAATAGAGATGGTGTTGATTTGTAAAGGTTCTGGACATTTCTATATGACAAATTTTCATTTTTATTGAAACAGGTATTGGAAATGGAGCTCTTTCATTGGCTGTAGAGATGACGCGAATGGAGTTGGTACGTTCATACTCTAAAAATTTCTATATGATAAGTTTCTATTTTGATTGAAGCAGATATTTGGAATCGTAATTATTTCATTCATTGTAGAGAAGGGCTTATAGGTTTAGTTTGAAATATTTCTACGTAGGGATGCCATCATTTTTCTGTTTCGTAGAAAGTATGCATGCTATTTCTGTTACTGAGGTAGGAAATATCACTAATGCTAAAATTTTTTTGCGACTAGCATTAAAAGCTCAGGAATGAAGTAGTTTTAACCGCACACCGAACACCGCAAGTGAAAGGGTTAACCCATTTGTGCCTGGATATTTTTGCGACTTTCTTCGATTTTTACTGATAACAGAAATAATAGATAAATTTCTGATGTCAACTTCTTGAACAAGGAATGATTTCTTTTAAAATCTTTATGCATAAAAATTGAAATATCAACATACTACTTGGTCATGTTAAAATATTTTGTAGAGTTGAGGCTCAAGACTCATGAATAAAGGCTAGGAAAAATAAATAACGTTTTCGACTAATAGCGAAAATGCCGTCCCAAAAAAGGGACGCTAGGCATAAATGGGTTAATATCATCGGTAAGACGTGTTGAAAATTCATGCAATTAAGGGTTAGAAAGTTCCGAATCATTCACTAGAGCTCCAATAGAAGCCCTTGGGATCTATTCTGCCACGTTCATTTAAGCAAATGTTCGGATGTGTGACATCAAATTGACATCATTCTTAACCTGATAACGTATGTTGGTTTTCTGCAAGGTACGGTTGAGCTGTAGGTGCAGGTTCTCCCTACTGAATGTTTGCATTCTAGGATACGTTTCGAGTTACAGAAGAAATCCGAACGTTCGCTTAAATGAACGTAGCAGAATAGAGCCACTGAAGTAATCGTGATATTCCCGGTTTATGTGCCATCGTCGTCTTACCTCAGCACTAGTAAAGGTATTTAAGATAGTCGTGTTAGCGAGGCGGTTCTTTGAGATTTTAGCCATGGTCTCACAGACGACGGGTACTGTTCATCGGAATGGGCGGTAAGAAAATTGGGGGTGTTAATTTTGTATAGCCATTTTGTCTAACTTCTAAATTTACTGAAGTTTAATTGTTCATGTATTCCTTAAGATATTTTACATCTAATGTGTTCTAAGACTAAAATATTGTTTACGTAATATAAACCTCTCATTAGTGCAATTATTTTTAATCCGATAAAATGCTGCCGTTTATATCTATATATCTGTAATGGATTTTCTGAATGTTGTGAAGTCCACCGATGTTATAGGTTTACAAGTACTTGTAAACCTATAACAACCTACTTGTAAACTATATGTTTATAAAGCGTAGTTTTGTGAAAGTAGCTTAACTTCCTTTTTAGTCCAGGGGAGTAACTTTCTTGTGACCTTCATAGCAAAGTCATGAAAATGGAACTAGAAATATCCACTTGTTTGTAGTTGTAACTTCATTTATAGTAGCTTATAGTGTTAACACTTTAAGTATTGTTAAATTCTTTGCTCTGGGAATTTTTTTCTACACACTCTATTAACGGCATTACATTAAAACGCTTTTGACTTTGTTCTTTTAAAGATTTTATGAGCGTCTAACCGTGTAGATGAAAATAAATGCGTTTTGATAAATATTTCCCTGTCTGTGGGATGATTATATGCATAGTTACCCTGATCACGGACAATTCCGTTCGTACCACTCCAATATAAGTTTGACCGCCAACTATGAAAAAAAGTAACTTAAACGCTAAATGAACAAATAGCTTTTTTTTTTTTTTTTTAAATATCATTATCGGATCGTTACGCAAAAAGTAAACTTAAGGTTTGCGTGGGTTTCTGCGATGTTCCTTTATCTTTTCCGTCAAGAAGCCGGTGTGTAAAAATTTAAAATTTATTCCAACGAGTAAAATCCTATTCCAGCTTAGTTATGTACTGCTGGAACTCGCGAATTTCATGCGCATTCTGTTAGCGTTAAGCATTTGGAACAAGTCTTATCTGAGTAATTTCATGTTACTCGATTACAAAAGCATGCAGGCGTTTCTCCATGTTAACTGTAAGATAACTACTTTGCTTCTACAGAGATCTGGTTGCCCTGTTGGAAGGACAATAAGATTGTCACTTACCGTACTGTTTCAAATAAAAACTAAGAGTACTAAACTTAAGTGATTTTAGGCACTAGGTTTCAGTTTACCTCCAGTAAAATGTAGAGAATGACTAATATTAAGTGTAACGC
>JAWZYV010001216.1:0-10311 GCA_038373885.1 Cheiracanthium punctorium
GGTATATAGAACTGGAGATACGGGAGGCGCAATTTACATTGTCATTGGGTAGAGCGGTAGGGGCGCTATCCGGTTTTACAGGGAGCACGTTTTAACTATGTTCCAATTGAGATAAAATTATGAAACTTGGTGGGTGTTTAGGTGTTGCCACATACTATCTTTTCATATTCGATTGATCACTGCCGGACAATTAGTCCGGGAGTTATGGCCGTTTGAAGTTCGCCAATTTTGGCGCCCTGGGCAGGTGCCCGTTTTACCGAAATTTTAATTATAACTGAAAACAAATCGTGCCAAAGGACACTTAAGAGCACCAATAGCACACGTACCAAGCGGCTAAGTCGTCGGGTATATAGAACTGGAGGCGCCATTTTTAAATTTCCTTCGATAAGGCGATTTTGAAGTTTTCATTTTTCAAAGATAGCTGGTTTTAACTATGTTCCAATTGAGATAAAATTATGAAACTTGGTGGGTGTTTAGGTGTTGCCACAAGTGTTTTTTTGATAATTTGTAGAACCTTCTCGGACCAATAGTTCGCGAGTTATAGCCATTTGAAGTTTGCCAAAGTTGTCTAAAATGGCAGTCTAAACACTTGCATTTTTATTTTATCGAAAAAAAAAACTTGCTCTTTTCGGAACCAAATCGCGCCAAATGACACTTATTAGCACCAATAGCACACGTGATAAGCGGCTAAGTCGTCGGGTATATAGAACTGGAGATACGGGAGGCGCCGTTTACATTGCCATTGGGTACGGCGGTAGGGGATGCTATTCCTGTTTTACAGGGAGCACGTTTTGACTATGTTCCAATTGAGATAAAATTATGAAACTTGGTGGGTGTTTAGGTGTTGCCACATACTATCTTTTGATATTCAATTGATCACTGCCGGACAATTAGTCCGGGAGTTATGGCCGTTTGAAGTTCGCCAATTTTGGCGCCCTGGGCAGGTGCCCGTTTTACCGAAATTTTAATTATAACTGAAAACAAATCGTGCCAAAGGACACTTAAGAGCACCAATAGCCCACGTACCAAGCGGCTAAGTCGTCGGGTATATAGAACTGGAGATACGGGAGGCGCAATTTACATTGTCATTGGGTAGAGCGGTAGGGGGCGCTATCCGGTTTTACAGGGAGCACGTTTTAACTATGTTCCAATTGAGATAAAATTATGAAACTTGGTGGGTGTTTAGGTGTTGCCACGCACTATCTATTGATATTTAATTGGCGACTATCGGACAATTAGTCCGGGAGTTATAGCCGTTTGAAGTTTGCAGAATGTACCAAAATGACGGAGGCGCCGAGATCTCTTTACGGAATTCTCTCGTATTTTTAACTATGTTCCAGTATAGCTATAATTATGAAACTTGGTGGGTGTTTAGGTGTTGCCACATACTATCTTTTCATATTGGATTGATCACTGCCGGACAATTAGTCCGGGAGTTATGGCCGTTTGAAGTTCGCCAATTTTGGCGCCCTGGGCAGGTGCCCGTTTTACCGAAATTTTAATTATAACTGAAAACAAATCGTGCCAAAGGACACTTAAGAGCACCAATAGCCCACGTACCAAGCGGCTAAGTCGTCGGGTATATAGAACTGGAGATACGGGAGGCGCAATTTACATTGTCATTGGGTAGAGCGGTAGGGGGCGCTATCCGGTTTTACAGGGAGCACGTTTTAACTATGTTCCAATTGAGATAAAATTATGAAACTTGGTGGGTGTTTAGGTGTTGCCACATACTATCTTTTCATATTCGATTGATCACTGCCGGACAATTAGTCCGGGAGTTATGGCCGTTTGAAGTTCGCCAATTTTGGCGCCCTGGGCAGGTGCCCGTTTTACCGAAATTTTAATTATAACTGAAAACAAATCGTGCCAAAGGACACTTAAGAGCACCAATAGCACACGTACCAAGCGGCTAAGTCGTCGGGTATATAGAACTGGAGGCGCCATTTTTAAATTTCCTTCGATAAGGCGATTTTGAAGTTTTCATTTTTCAAAGATAGCTGGTTTTAACTATGTTCCAATTGAGATAAAATTATGAAACTTGGTGGGTGTTTAGGTGTTGCCACAAGTGTTTTTTTGATAATTTGTAGAACCTTCTCGGACCAATAGTTCGCGAGTTATAGCCATTTGAAGTTTGCCAAAGTTGTCTAAAATGGCAGTCTAAACACTTGCATTTTATTTTATCGAAAAAAAAAACTTGCTCTTTTCGGAACCAAATCGCGCCAAATGACACTTATTAGCACCAATAGCACACGTGACCAAGCGGCTAAGTCGTCGGTATATAGAACTGGAGATACGGGAGGCGCCGTTTACATTGCCATTGGGTACGGCGGTAGGGGATGCTATTCCTGTTTTACAGGGAGCACGTTTTGACTATGTTCCAATTGAGATAAAATTATGAAACTTGGTGGGTGTTTAGGTGTTGCCACATACTATCTTTTGATATTCAATTGATCACTGCCGGACAATTAGTCCGGGAGTTATGGCCGTTTGAAGTTCGCCAATTTTGGCGCCCTGGGCAGGTGCCCGTTTTAACCGAAATTTTAATTATAACTGAAAACAAATCGTGCCAAAGGACACTTAAGAGCACCAATAGCCCACGTACCAAGCGGCTAAGTCGTCGGGTATATAGAACTGGAGATACGGGAGGCGCAATTTACATTGTCATTGGGTAGGGCGGTAGGGGGCGCTATCCGGTTTTACAGGGAGCACGTTTTAACTATGTTCCAATTGAGATAAAATTATGAAACTTGGTGGGTGTTTAGGTGTTGCCACGCACTATCTATTGATATTTAATTGGCGACTATCGGACAATTAGTCCGGGAGTTATAGCCGTTTGAAGTTTGCAGAATGTACCAAAATGACGGAGGCGCCGAGATCTCTTTACGGAATTCTCTCGTATTTTTAACTATGTTCCAGTATAGCTATAATTATGAAACTTGGTGGGTGTTTAGGTGTTGCCACATACTATCTTTTCATATTGGATTGATCACTGCCGGACAATTAGTCCGGGAGTTATGGCCGTTTGAAGTTCGCCAATTTTGGCGCCCTGGGCAGGTGCCCGTTTTACCGAAATTTTAATTATAACTGAAAACAAATCGTGCCAAAGGACACTTAAGAGCACCAATAGCCCACGTACCAAGCGGCTAAGTCGTCGGGTATATAGAACTGGAGATACGGGAGGCGCAATTTACATTGTCATTGGGTAGAGCGGTAGGGGGCGCTATCCGGTTTTACAGGGAGCACGTTTTAACTATGTTCCAATTGAGATAAAATTATGAAACTTGGTGGGTGTTTAGGTGTTGCCACATACTATCTTTTCATATTCGATTGATCACTGCCGGACAATTAGTCCGGGAGTTATGGCCGTTTGAAGTTCGCCAATTTTGGCGCCCTGGGCAGGTGCCCGTTTTACCGAAATTTTAATTATAACTGAAAACAAATCGTGCCAAAGGACACTTAAGAGCACCAATAGCCCACGTACCAAGCGGCTAAGTCGTCGGGTATATAGAACTGGAGATACGGGAGGCGCAATTTACATTGTCATTGGGTAGGGCGGTAGGGGGCGCTATCCGGTTTTACAGGGAGCACGTTTTAACTATGTTCCAATTGAGATAAAATTATGAAACTTGGTGGGTGTTTAGGTGTTGCCACGCACTATCTATTGATATTTAATTGGCGACTATCGGACAATTAGTCCGGGAGTTATAGCCGTTTGAAGTTTGCAGAATGTACCAAAATGACGGAGGCGCCGAGATCTCTTTACGGAATTCTCTCGTATTTTTAACTATGTTCCAGTATAGCTATAATTATGAAACTTGGTGGGTGTTTAGGTGTTGCCACATACTATCTTTTCATATTGGATTGATCACTGCCGGACAATTAGTCCGGGAGTTATGGCCGTTTGAAGTTCGCCAATTTTGGCGCCCTGGGCAGGTGCCCGTTTTACCGAAATTTTAATTATAACTGAAAACAAATCGTGCCAAAGGACACTTAAGAGCACCAATAGCCCACGTACCAAGCGGCTAAGTCGTCGGGTATATAGAACTGGAGATACGGGAGGCGCAATTTACATTGTCATTGGGTAGAGCGGTAGGGGGCGCTATCCGGTTTTACAGGGAGCACGTTTTAACTATGTTCCAATTGAGATAAAATTATGAAACTTGGTGGGTGTTTAGGTGTTGCCACATACTATCTTTTCATATTCGATTGATCACTGCCGGACAATTAGTCCGGGAGTTATGGCCGTTTGAAGTTCGCCAATTTTGGCGCCCTGGGCAGGTGCCCGTTTTACCGAAATTTTAATTATAACTGAAAACAAATCGTGCCAAAGGACACTTAAGAGCACCAATAGCACACGTACCAAGCGGCTAAGTCGTCGGGTATATAGAACTGGAGGCGCCATTTTTAAATTTCCTTCGATAAGGCGATTTTGAAGTTTTCATTTTTCAAAGATAGCTGGTTTTAACTATGTTCCAATTGAGATAAAATTATGAAACTTGGTGGGTGTTTAGGTGTTGCCACAAGTGTTTTTTTGATAATTTGTAGAACCTTCTCGGACCAATAGTTCGCGAGTTATAGCCATTTGAAGTTTGCCAAAGTTGTCTAAAATGGCAGTCTAAACACTTGCATTTTATTTTATCGAAAAAAAAAAACTTGCTCTTTTCGGAACCAAATCGCGCCAAATGACACTTATTAGCACCAATAGCACACGTGCCAAGCGGCTAAGTCGTCGGGTATATAGAACTGGAGATACGGGAGGCGCCGTTTACATTGCCATTGGGTACGGCGGTAGGGGATGCTATTCCTGTTTTACAGGGAGCACGTTTTGACTATGTTCCAATTGAGATAAAATTATGAAACTTGGTGGGTGTTTAGGTGTTGCCACATACTATCTTTTGATATTCAATTGATCACTGCCGGACAATTAGTCCGGGAGTTATGGCCGTTTGAAGTTCGCCAATTTTGGCGCCCTGGGCAGGTGCCCGTTTTACCGAAATTTTAATTATAACTGAAAACAAATCGTGCCAAAGGACACTTAAGAGCACCAATAGCCCACGTACCAAGCGGCTAAGTCGTCGGGTATATAGAACTGGAGATACGGAGGCGCAATTTTACATTGTCATTGGTAGGGCGGTAGGGGGCGCTATCCGTTTTACAGGAGCTCGTTTTAACTATGTTCCAATTGAGATAAAATTATGAAACTTGGTGGGTGTTTAGGTGTTGCCACACAGTATCTTTTGATATTTGTAACTTGTCGGACATAGTCGCGAGCTTAGCCATTTGAGTTTGCCAGTTTTGGCAGTCTATACCGCATTTTACGAAAAAAAAGCTTTTCGACAATCGCGCCAATGACACTTATTAGCACCAATAGCCACGTGAAGCGGCTAGATCGTCGGTATATGACTGGAGATACGGAGCGCGTTTCATTGCCATTGGTACGGCGGTAGGGACTATCGTTTTACAGGGCACGTTTTACTATGTCCAATTGAGATAAAATTATGAAACTTGGTGGGTGTTTAGGTGTTGCCACATACTATCTTTTCATATTCGATTGATCACTGCCGGACAATTAGTCCGGGAGTTATGGCCGTTTGAAGTTCGCCAATTTTGGCGCCCTGGGCAGGTGCCCGTTTTACCGAAATTTTAATTATAACTGAAAACAAATCGTGCCAAAGGACACTTAAGAGCACCAATAGCCCACGTACCAAGCGGCTAAGTCGTCGGGTATATAGAACTGGAGATACGGGAGGCGCAATTTACATTGTCATTGGGTAGAGCGGTAGGGGGCGCTATCCGGTTTTACAGGGAGCACGTTTTAACTATGTTCCAATTGAGATAAAATTATGAAACTTGGTGGGTGTTTAGGTGTTGCCACATACTATCTTTTCATATTCGATTGATCACTGCCGGACAATTAGTCCGGGAGTTATGGCCGTTTGAAGTTCGCCAATTTTGGCGAACCTGGGCAGGTGCCCGTTTTACCGAAATTTTAATTATAACTGAAAACAAATCGTGCCAAAGGACACTTAAGAGCACCAATAGCCCACGTACCAAGCGGCTAAGTCGTCGGGTATATAGAACTGGAGGCGCAATTTAATTTCTTGATAGGCGGAGGTCGCATTTTTCAGAAGCGTTTTAACTATGTTCCAATTGAGATAAATTATGAACTTGGTGGGTGTTTAGGTGTTGCCACGCTTTTTGATATTGAATTCGACTATCGGACAATTAGTCCGGAGTTATAGCCTTTGAAGTTTGCAGAATGTACCAAAATGACGGAGGCGCCGAGATCTCTTTACGGAATCTCTCGAGTTTTAACTATGTTCCAATTGAGATAAAATTATGAAACTTGGTGGGTGTTTAGGTGTTGCCACATACTATCTTTTCATATTCGATTGATCACTGCCGGACAATTAGTCCGGGAGTTATGGCCGTTTGAAGTTCGCCAATTTTGGCGCCCTGGGCAGGTGCCCGTTTTACCGAAATTTTAATTATAACTGAAAACAAATCGTGCCAAAGGACACTTAAGAGCACCAATAGCCCACGTACCAAGCGGCTAAGTCGTCGGGTATATAGAACTGGAGATACGGGAGGCGCAATTTACATTGTCATTGGGTAAGGCGGTAGGGGGCGCTATCCGGTTTTTACAGGGAGCACGTTTTAACTATGTTCCAATTGAGATAAAATTATGAAACTTGGTGGGTGTTTAGGTGTTGCCACACAATGTATTTATTGATAATTTGAGAAGCCTTCTCGGACCAATAGTTCGCGAGTTATAGCCATTTGAAGTTTGCCAAAGTTGTTAAAATGGCAGTCTAAACACTTGCATTTTATTTTAGCGAAACGAAAATTGCTCTTTATCGAAACAAATCGTGCCAAAGGACACTTATGAGCACCAATAGCCCACGTACCAAGCGGCTAAGTCGTCGGGTATATAGAACTGGAGATACGGGAGGCGCCATTTACATTGTCATTGGGTAGGCGGTAGGGGCGCTATCCTGTTTTACAGGAGCACGTTTTGACTATGTTCCAATTGAGATAAAATTATGAAACTTGGTGGGTGTTTAGGTGTTGCCACATACTATCTTTTCATATTCGATTGATCACTGCCGGACAATTAGTCCGGGAGTTATGGCCGTTTGAAGTTCGCCAATTTTGGCGCCCTGGGCAGGTGCCCGTTTTACCGAAATTTTAATTATAACTGAAAACAAATCGTGCCAAAGGACACTTAAGAGCACCAATAGCCCACGTACCAAGCGGCTAAGTCGTCGGGTATATAGAACTGGAGATACGGGAGGCGCAATTTACATTGTCATTGGGTAGAGCGGTAGGGGGCGCTATCCGGTTTTACAGGGAGCACGTTTTAACTATGTTCCAATTGAGATAAAATTATGAAACTTGGTGGGTGTTTAGGTGTTGCCACGCACTATCTATTGATATTTAATTGGCGACTATCGGACAATTAGTCCGGGAGTTATAGCCGTTTGAAGTTTGCAGAATGTACCAAAATGACGGAGGCGCCGAGATCTCTTTACGGAATTCTCTCGTATTTTTAACTATGTTCCAGTATAGCTATAATTATGAAACTTGGTGGGTGTTTAGGTGTTGCCACATACTATCTTTTCATATTGGATTGATCACTGCCGGACAATTAGTCCGGGAGTTATGGCCGTTTGAAGTTCGCCAATTTTGGCGCCCTGGGCAGGTGCCCGTTTTACCGAAATTTTAATTATAACTGAAAACAAATCGTGCCAAAGGACACTTAAGAGCACCAATAGCCCACGTACCAAGCGGCTAAGTCGTCGGGTATATAGAACTGGAGATACGGGAGGCGCAATTTACATTGTCATTGGGTAGAGCGGTAGGGGGCGCTATCCGGTTTTACAGGGAGCACGTTTTAACTATGTTCCAATTGAGATAAAATTATGAAACTTGGTGGGTGTTTAGGTGTTGCCACATACTATCTTTTCATATTCGATTGATCACTGCCGGACAATTAGTCCGGGAGTTATGGCCGTTTGAAGTTCGCCAATTTTGGCGCCCTGGGCAGGTGCCCGTTTTACCGAAATTTTAATTATAACTGAAAACAAATCGTGCCAAAGGACACTTAAGAGCACCAATAGCACACGTACCAAGCGGCTAAGTCGTCGGGTATATAGAACTGGAGGCGCCATTTTTAAATTTCCTTCGATAAGGCGATTTTGAAGTTTTCATTTTTCAAAGATAGCTGGTTTTAACTATGTTCCAATTGAGATAAAATTATGAAACTTGGTGGGTGTTTAGGTGTTGCCACAAGTGTTTTTTTTGATAATTTGTAGAACCTTCTCGGACCAATAGTTCGCGAGTTATAGCCATTTGAAGTTTGCCAAAGTTGTCTAAAATGGCAGTCTAAACACTTGCATTTTATTTTATCGAAAAAAAAAACTTGCTCTTTTCGGAACCAAATCGCGCCAAATGACACTTATTAGCACCAATAGCACACGTGATAAGCGGCTAAGTCGTCGGGTATATAGAACTGGAGATACGGGAGGCGCCGTTTACATTGCCATTGGGTACGGCGGTAGGGGATGCTATTCCTGTTTTACAGGGAGCACGTTTTGACTATGTTCCAATTGAGATAAAATTATGAAACTTGGTGGGTGTTTAGGTGTTGCCACATACTATCTTTTGATATTCAATTGATCACTGCCGGACAATTAGTCCGGGAGTTATGGCCGTTTGAAGTTCGCCAATTTTGGCGCCCTGGGCAGGTGCCCGTTTTACCGAAATTTTAATTATAACTGAAAACAAATCGTGCCAAAGGACACTTAAGAGCACCAATAGCCCACGTACCAAGCGGCTAAGTCGTCGGGTATATAGAACTGGAGATACGGGAGGCGCAATTTACATTGTCATTGGGTAGAGCGGTAGGGGGCGCTATCCGGTTTTACAGGGAGCACGTTTTAACTATGTTCCAATTGAGATAAAATTATGAAACTTGGTGGGTGTTTAGGTGTTGCCACGCACTATCTATTGATATTTAATTGGCGACTATCGGACAATTAGTCCGGGAGTTATAGCCGTTTGAAGTTTGCAGAATGTACCAAAATGACGGAGGCGCCGAGATCTCTTTACGGAATTCTCTCGTATTTTTAACTATGTTCCAGTATAGCTATAATTATGAAACTTGGTGGGTGTTTAGGTGTTGCCACATACTATCTTTTCATATTGGATTGATCACTGCCGGACAATTAGTCCGGGAGTTATGGCCGTTTGAAGTTCGCCAATTTTGGCGCCCTGGGCAGGTGCCCGTTTTACCGAAATTTTAATTATAACTGAAAACAAATCGTGCCAAAGGACACTTAAGAGCACCAATAGCCCACGTACCAAGCGGCTAAGTCGTCGGGTATATAGAACTGGAGATACGGGAGGCGCAATTTACATTGTCATTGGGTAGAGCGGTAGGGGGCGCTATCCGGTTTTACAGGGAGCACGTTTTAACTATGTTCCAATTGAGATAAAATTATGAAACTTGGTGGGTGTTTAGGTGTTGCACGCACTATCTATATTTTAATTGCGACATCGGACAATTAGTCCGGGAGTTATAGCCGTTTGAAGTTGCAGAAGTACCAAAATGACGGAGGCGCCGAGATCTCTTTACGAATTCTCTCGTATTTTTAACTTGTTCCATATAGCTATATTATAAATTGGTGGGTGCTTAGTGCTGCCACATACTATCTTTTCATATTGGATTGATCACTGCCGGACAATTAGCCGGAGTTATGGCCGTTTGAAGTTCCCAATTTGGCGCCTGGGCGGTGCCCGTTTTACCGAAATTTTAATTTAACTGAAAACAAATCGTGCCAAGTGACACTTAGTAGCACCAATAGCACACGTGATAAGCGGCTAAGTCGTCGGGTATATAGAACTGGAGATACGGGAGGCGCCGTTTACATTGCCATTGGGTACGAGCGGTAGGGGGCGCTATTCCTGTTTTACAGGGAGCACGTTTTTAACTATGTTCCAATTGAGATAAAATTATGAAACTTGTGGGTGTTTAGGTGTTGCCACATACTATCTTTTCATATTCGATTGATCACTGCCGGACAATTAGTCCGGGAGTTATGGCCGTTTGAAGTTCGCCAATTTTGGCGCCCTGGGCAGGTGCCCGTTTTACCGAAATTTTAATTATAACTGAAAACAAATCGTGCCAAAGGACACTTAAGAGCACCAATAGCCCACGTACCAAGCGGCTAAGTCGTCGGGTATATAGAACTGGAGATACGGGAGGCGCAATTTACATTGTCATTGGGTAGGGCGGTAGGGGGCGCT
>JAWZYV010001217.1:0-18073 GCA_038373885.1 Cheiracanthium punctorium
ACCATCTTAAGCGAGTGGTGGGAAATGCAAAATTAACTTATGAGGGCTTTTTTAACGGCAATGACGCAAATTGAGGGTATTTTGAATTCACGTCCCCTCGTGCCTTTCTCATCTGAATGCAGATGATTTGAACGCTTTGACTCCTGGCCACTTCTTAATTGGAAGATCAATAAATTGTATTGTTGAACCGGATGTGACTAATATCTATAATAAATTAAAGTTCTGGCAAAGGACCACAAAGTTGACTCAATTGATATGGAAAAAATGGTCACAATGATTATTTAAAGTTCTTTGCAACAGAGAACAAAATGGGTCTTTGAAAAGGAAAATGTATCGGCTAAATGACTTGGTAATATTAAAGGAAGATAATACCGCAGTTTGTAATTGGCCATTAGGAAGAATTGTGAAACTCTTTCCTGGTAAAGATGGTAAAGTGAGAGTTGTGAACGTCAAAACTCAAACGGGGCATTTAAAAGGCCAATTACAAAAATCTGCCTATTACCAGTTGAAAAATAATTTATATGTATTACTGTGCTTCTCTGTTGTAGTTATTGTAATTTCTGTGTAGTTATTCATTAGTAATAAATCTAAATTACATATGTGAATTTTATAATAATTATGTGATTAGTATATTTTGTGATTGAATGTTTTTCAAACATGTCAATGGGGGCCGGTATGTTAGCGCTTGCATGCGCTATTGCCGCGCCACCTATAATGAAGTGGATTTGTGAAAACGCCAGTGTGTGTTGTGCAAGTGCCATGGGGAAACGTGGGAGGCGAAGTGGTCTCTCTCCAATTCCCAATGAAGTGAACATTTTGTGTTTACAGTCCACTGTTTCTTGTGTTGAATTTTATTTTAATCCGCGATAACAACAAACAAACCAACAAAAAGTCCTATTAATGAAGTAATTTCTAAATTCTATTTAAGAATGATTTGTAATTGTGTTTCTCAATGAACTTTGTGTTACTTTACTATTTTATTTAACATAGGGAGCTCTCATAGGATTGATTTGCGGCTTTACTTTCCATGCCTGGATGGGATTTGGCTCGTTGTTTTATGCTCCAAAACATCCACCTCTGCCTCTGTCGACAGCTGGCTGCGCTGCTGATGGATACTCTGGCTACAGTAATGAAACTACGCTGCTTCAATCAATCTCAGTGAATACCTCTTGCACGACCTGCGGAATAATTGAAGATGAAAAGTATGATAATTCCTCATTAACCCTTTGACGCAACCCTTTCTCAATGCTGAAAAAAGGGCAGCCGTTGCCATCGCTCGATTAACTACCAACAAGATGGCGGACGATCGAAACGTTCATCGCACAGCCAGCTGTCGTCAAAAAAGGGTCTCTAGATCTGTGGCACGAGATGAACGTTTCTATCGTTCGCCATCTTGCTGGTAGTTAAGCCGAGTGATGGCAACGGCTGCCCTTTTTTCAGCCTTGGGCAATCTATCCAGCTGTTCTCGCATTCTTCCATTTTTCAGCAGATGTCAGTGCTGTTAAAAATAATCGTGACAATTTTTTTACGGTAAATGACGTGCTAAAAAGTAAAGGATTCTCGTGGAGCTATGTCACCCGCAACTATTTTTATAGAAATCAAATCTATTCTTCGTGACTGGCAACAGTCAAAACGTCAGAGTTTGGTGTTCGCAGACCGGGAAACACTGCGCGTTAAAGGGTAAAACGAAATACGTAATGCACTTCTCGTACATTAAGTCACTGTTTCACAAGACTAAAGATTGAATTGTAGATGAAAATAAAGTAAATAATATCCAAATTACATTTTGAATTCTGAAATGAAGATTATAAAACAGCTTGCTAGATACACGTAAAATAAATGGCAAAATTATAAAAAGCGGTAACGAAAAACGAAACGGCTGAGTCATGGAAGTCGAAAAGGATGATAGTTGGAACTTTTGCCTTTGTGCAATGCATAACTTTTCAGATTGGTACCCCGAGTGCGCACTTATTCCGAGCGAAGTGTTCCAGCATCGATACACAAGAACAACAGGATAGACTGGCCAACTCTGAAAAAGTACGTCTCTCTCTCTCTCTGTTGCCATCTCTCGATTTAAATACCATCAACATTGTTGTATGCCGCACAGCCAGCTGCGTCAAAAAAGTTCTTTGACTCTGTTAGCGCTTGCATGCGCTATTGCCGCGCCACCTATAATAAAGTAGATTTGTGAAAACGCCAGTGCGTGTTGTGCAAGTGCCATGGGGAAACAGGTGCATTTAGGCAGCCCCCCCACCAAAACCGATTTCGATGAAAATGGTTCAGATCGTTTGTACCTCGTTTGTACCCGTTTGTACCAGCAAACTTTTCGTTTGTACCTCATTGGTATCTTCACAATAAGCGTTTCCTTGTGGGGGGGCTGGCGAAATGCCTAGCCCCCCCCCCCAACGAATTTTCAAAAATGAACGATGCCAATCGTTTGTACCTCGTTTGTACCAACAAAATTTTCGTTTGTACCTCACTGGTAGTTTAACTATAAGCATATCCTTGTGGGGGGGCTGGAGAAACGGTAGCCCCCCCACCAACAAATTTTCAAAAATGAACGGTGCCAATCGTTTGTACCTCGTTTGTACCTCACTGGTAGTTTAACTACAGGCGTATCTTTGTGTGTGTGTGTGGGGGGGGGGGGGGGGCAAGCATTTCGCCAGCCCCCCCACCAACGAATTTTCAAAAATGAACAGTGCCAATCGTTTGTACCAGCAAAATTTTCGTTTGTACCTCACTAGTAGTTTAACTACAGGCGTATCTTTGTGTGTGTGTGTGTGAGGGGGGGGGGGGCATTTCGCCAGTCCCCCCCACCAACGAATTTTCAAAAATGAACGGTGCCAATCGTTTGTACCAACAAAATTTTCGTTTGTACCTCACTAGTAGTTTAACTACAGGCGTATCTTTGTGTGTGTGCGGGGGGGCCAAACATTTCGCCAGCCCCCTCACCAACGAATTTTCAAAAATGAACGGTGCCAATCATTTGTACCTCGTTTGTACCAGCAAAATTTTCATTTGTACCTCACTAGTAGTTTAACTACAGCCGTATCTTTGTGTGTGTGTGTGGGGGGGGGGGGGGGGCAAGCATTTTGCCAGTCCCCCCACCAACGAATTTTCAAAAATGAACGGTGCCAATCGTTTGTATCTCGTTTATACCAGTTTGTACCAGCAAAATTTTCGTTTGTACCTCACTAGTAGTTTAACTACAGGCGTATCTTTGTGTGTGTGTGTGTGGGGGGGGGGGCTAGCATTTTGCCAACCCCCCCCCCACCACCACCAACGAATTTTCAAAAATGAATGGTGCCATAATTTGCTGAATATCCAATACCCTTCTCATGGTTAACCTGTTCACTCCGATTGTTTACAATAACAGGATGTTCACCGGCGACTGAAAAGGTGACTTTTGCTACTAATTTAAAGATAAGTTGACTTGGACGACTTTTTTGAATAAAGAAACTTCATTTTCATGTTGTTTTCGAGCGTTTGGCTGCTTGTACCTTACTCCAGGCGACTAATTTAAATGTCAGATTTCGGGTGTTGTCCAATGTTATATAACTACATGTATTGATGAAAGTATTTTATCATTTCATTCATTCATTCTTAAATGACGCTAAATGACATATGTTTATTTTTTAACTACAAAATTACGCAAAAAAGTTACTACTTTCGCATCTAAAATTAAAATGTCTACTGAACTGGCAACTTTTTTTATGCCAGAGATAACTAATCATACTATTTTTGCCTCCTGACATCAGTGGACACCCTGCAATAATAGTGAATCTTCCCTTCTGTGCCCAGCGTTGCTTCCGAGCATGACTCTTATGCTTTGTGTAGTGGATATTTAATGATAGTTGCTGAGAAACAATGCTGAAAAGAGAAGGGAAACTTTACCATTACGTTTTTGCAATGTTTGAAAATAAATGGGTTTGAAAATTAAAAAGGAAAAAGCATGGCTGCCAGTTAGAAAATTCGTGACTGTTACTGAGATTAGGAAACTACCATACCTCTATATGTATGAACGTATATGTACATTATATGTATAGAGTTTTGTCTGTACATTACTTGTACTTCAAAGGTTTTCCAATTTCTATCCATTTCAAGCGCATCTGTTAACGGGAATCCACCTAAAAAAAACAAAAAAAAAAAACTGTCTATCTGTCGTTCTGTCTGTGACGTTTTTTTTTTTTTTGTTTGTTTGCTTGTTCGCACATCACTTAAAAACGACTATAGCGGATGAAATAAAATTTGATGCGCTGATAGGTGGTCATTCAGTCTCACCATGGCGCAGTGGTTATGTCACTGAAAACGACAGACGGCTGAAGTGTGAAGGTCTCTGTTCTTGTCCCATCGAGCGGCTGTCGATCTAACGGTCTGGAGTTTTGGTAGGTTTAATTTAGATGTAACGTGAATACGCGATAGAACTCCTTAGAAAGGCCTCCTACCAATACACTCCTCATACTTGACAGATTGTCCTATCGTAGCGTTGCCATAATCAAGCAAACAAACAAAAAGTGGTCATTCAACTTAAAATATAAGTTTCGAATGTTTGAAAAAGTTTGATCAGATTTTGAGATTTTGTGAAATTTTGTTCGAAATGTGAAAGTAAATTTTTGTTCGTGCATCACGTAGAAACGAGTATACTCTACTTAACACAAAACTGTGAATTGTGTGAAAATTTTTTCAAAATGTTTAATTTTTGTTCTCGCATTACTTAACAATAACTGAGCCGAATACTATGAAGATTGATATACTGATAGGAATTACTGAATTTAAATACAGAGAATGGCAAATTTTTAAGAATTTCTAATCGGATTATGATATTTTGTGAAAATTTATTCAGCATGCTTGAATTTTTTTTCGCATATTACGTAATAACATTTAAAGCGAATAAAATGAAACTAGGACTAATGACAGACGATCACTCTAACTACCGTGTTTACTCGCACAATAATCGCACCTATTTTTTGCCAATTTTTCATGGTGAAAGTCTAGGTGCGACTAGTATGCGGGGAAAATCTACTGCATACTATTGTACATTCTAATGCTAAAACATTACTGGTATTAGAATAAAACAGCTAACCAAATGTTTCCAGTTTATCTGCCGTACAATCTTTTTTTTTTTTTTTTTCAATTTTACACAAATAAGAGAAATTTTTCTTTTTATAGGAATGCTTTTATAGAATAAATGAAAGTCAAATACGTGACTGCAACTTTTATGCCAAGAAATGTTTTGACGATCTTTTCTGTTTCAAAATAGGGGAGCGACTATGCGAGGACGACTATTACACGAGTAAACACGATATGTAGGCGTCGATGTTTTCTGTAATTTTCAGATTTTGTGAAAATTTATCCAAAATAGAATTATTTTTTCTCACATCACCTAATAACGACTAAAATATGGTAGGTGATCACTCAACCTTTAACTATAAACTTAAATATTTTTCAAAATTTTGTTTAGATTTTGAAATTTTTGAAAGTTGTTTGCGCATCACTCGAACACTGCTCGAACAATTGGTAAAAACTCAACATGGTAGAAACTACATAAAAATTGCGGCTTTATTATCGTCTTTATTATCGTATCCTACGATGCATACCTGAGTTCAAACTTTTCAAAGGTCTGCAAGATATATTAACCCGTCAACGACCGGGTACTTCAGCTCAGTGGCCTAGCAGAATTTTTTCAGGAGGGATGTTCGTTTTTCCGATTACTTATATACATACATACACACACATATTACACTGCAAATCTTTGGACACATTTTAGAACACTTTTTGGAACACTTATTTTGTCCCCTTTTTGAGAACACTTTTAAAAGCACATTTCAGAGCACTTTTTGGAACTCATTTCAGAACACTTTTTGGAACACACTTCGGAACACTTATTTGTCCCCTTTTTGAGAACACTTTTTGGGAACACATTGTAGAACACTTTTTGGAACCCATTTCAGAGCACTTTTTGGAACACTTATTTTGTCCCCTTTTTGAGAACACTTTTTGGAACACATTTGAGAACACTGTTTGGAACCCATTTCAGAATACTTTTTAGGACACTTATTTTGTCATCCTTTTTAGCACACTTTAAGGAATGCTTTTAGGATTAGATTTGAGAACACTTTCTAAAAAGTAAGAGCAGGTGCGGCGGAAGTGACGTCATCAAGGGGCGCGGCCGCAATTGGCGTAAGGGGTGGAGTTAAGTTGTTTCCATCCTGGATGGTTGAGTTGTATTTTTTCTGGATTTGGAGTCTGCTATGTTTCGATTGGGACATTTTAGTTATTTCATTTAATTATTAATTAATTAATTTTAATGCTGCCATTTGTTATTGAATTTTTAGTGCTGCAATCTGGTGTTATGTTTAGGAACTACTTTTTAGTTTTGGAATTGGACTTAGAATTTTTAGAGTTTGAACTGATTTTAATGAATTATTGAATTTTAGTTAATTCCTATAATTTAGTGCTGTCATTTGTTATTGAATTTTAGAATTAATTTGTGGACTTGGATTTTATTTTTTCTCACTTACCGGCAGCGGGATTCGAACCCCGGACCTCCCGATCTCGAGGCCAATGCTATACCGTTCAGGCTACTCGCTCATAGCAATATTGTTGTAACAAAGAAAGCAATGATTTCACCAGTGTTCCCAATCTGTACTCAAATGTGCTCCTAATATGTGTTCCCAATCTATTCTTAAGGTGTTCCCAATCTGTTCTCAAATATGTTCCTAAGTTTAGATTAACAAATATCCTAAGCATAACACTTTCAGAACATTTTCAGAACACTTTCGGAACACTTCCTTTATAAAGAATCGCATTCGGAACGCATTTCAGAACACTTTTATGTAACTGGAACACTTTTTTCCAATAAATGTGTTTCAAATGTGTTCCCAATGTGTGCTGGGAATTTGCAGTGTATACAGAAACTCCGGATATAGTGAACTTTCGGCTATATTGAACTCTAACCATTGTCCCGATTCACATACAGTATTTCTGTTCACTATGCGGACACTTTGGTTTTAGAGAACTACGGATATAGTGGATGAAATTTGCTGGTCCCCAGAGTTTCACTATAACCGGAGTTGACTGTATATGCATATGCACATAATATGCCCACACACGTGAGTGAGCGTGGTTCAATTACCCAAGTTCACGCTTTCCATAGCAATTTATATTTCTAAACAAAACTATTTTCAATCGATGCACTAATGGATCCACAAAGGTGGGGGGGAGGGGGGGGCACGCATCTTTGAGGACCACTTTCACTCTTCCAAAAGTTTTCTTACCCGGAAAAACAGTTTATGCGATAAATGAGCTTCCTAAGGGAAAGATTATTTTCAAGAGTTTTTATCATGATAAAGTAATGAATAAAAAGTTAGTTGTAATTTTAAACAGCTTAGTAGAGAAAAGAGTCTGTTTGTTATGCACACTCCCCCCTCCCCCACCACCACCACCAATATGCGAGAAAAAGTGTAATGAAAAGCCTAATTTTCCATCACACTTAGTGTCGGGGGGGGGGGTTAAACCCCCCAAACCTTGCCTTCGATAAGACACTGCTTCAGCTAGTGAAACATATCTGGATGAAATTCACTATATTTAAGAAAATATCAGTCGATATGTTTCTCTTAAAAAAAAAAAAAGAAAAAAAAGTGAATTTTTTGACAAGGTTCAAAATTTTTAAAAAAGCTTATTTCACCTAATTAAAATGTACGAAGGGCTAAGTATTAAAATATGATCATTTTAGCTATTTAACATGTATAATAAAGCAGAATGTTACCCTTTAGCAATCTCTTTTGGGGGGGGGCTGTAGCCCCCTAGCCCCTGCCCTGGATCTGCTACTGTGCATAAGGTATTATGACATTTTGTACGTCATTATTATTTGGCAGAAAAAAGTGTACTTTCCAATATTATTAATCCTATAAATTTATATGAATAAACATATATAGGAGTTGAAGTGATATATGTATTCAACTTTTCATAGTCACTGCGTCAGAACTCGAGCACTGCTGAGTAGTTGGCTGACAACAAGTGGAGGGGGCTCAGTGTGTTCAGATCACTAGCGGATTAATGCAAGTTTGTCGGGGGGGGCGGTTAGTTTGTCGGTGAGGGCGGTTAGTTAGAAGACTGACATATACATCCATTTTATGGAAGTAAAGTAGGATCTTTTACATTAATTTCTTTTATCTCAGGGAGGGGGGTGATAGCCCCTCCGCTCCCCTTTAATCCGCCCTTGGTTAATCCGCCCTTTTTTGAAGCACAAAAAAACGAACATATTGCTGATTTATTGCAATTTTCTCGCTTCCTCTAAAGTATGGGGGGGTTGACCCCCCTAAGCCCCCCCTTTCCTGCCCCATTGTTGGAAAGTTTCGAGGTAACAGCAAGACGCATTTGCCCAATGCTTGTTGTTGTTGCACTGTAATTGCTTTCTTGTACTGCTTACGTAAGAATTGTCGTCACCCTTGCCCACCCCCTTGTCAGAAAAAATAAGCAGAGCCGGGAACCACCCCACATCCCTCCATATTGATTACGTAAAACTTGAAGAGCCCTTTACCAACGATAAATTACTTCCGGAAGTAAACCCGCTTTCAAAATCTCCCGCAGTGAGAAATTCCATATATCTTTATAAATCACTCTTCCCCTTTTTTCTCACAAGAATCCATTTGGGAATTTATAAATTTTCTACCTTTTCTCTAAGATTTAAATCATTCAAAACTAATCTATCTATACTATTAAAATCTGTGCGCGTCTGTCTGTCTGTGTGTAGCATCATCTCCTCCGACACCGCTGGGAGTTGAGTTTCAATCGAGGTGTCCACTTATTCGAAAAATTCCGAGGAAGGTCTTCCGCTAATTTAAATTTCGAAATTCGAATTAGTTTAGGAGATATTGATAAAAAACCCCGTCAAAAACACTAATTTTTCTCTCCGCAACTACGCGATTGTAACCCCTGTAGTGAAAATGTGAGAAATAAGCATCGAGGTTGCCATGTTTAGCGAATTTATTAAATGATTTACACTCTTGCATTAAAAATAAAGGAATAATACTTTTTTTCTGTTTCGAATATTTGCTAGGTTATTTTTTAATTAAAATATCGTCTGCGTGGGAAATCAGAGCAGGAATTCAATATATTTTATACGCAAAAGAAAAAGGATTTGTAAATTTCAGAGACTAAAGTGCATAACCTTATAATTTGGCGAAAAAAAATGGCTTATATGGCGATTTGGGAAAGTGGATTCTAGTGGTTTGCACACAATTTTAGGCTTGGCGCAATTTACTGAGAGCGTAAAGAAATAGTATTTTTAAAAACCAGTGCAGGTTTTACTAGAATTTAGCCTGAAATTTTAATTTTCTGTTCAGAAATAATGCAGTTATTAAGGCGATTTTATATGATTTTCATCAAGTTAAATAAATTGATTTAAATTAGGGAAACCCCGCCAAATTTCAGAAAATTAAACTTTATCATTTGTACTGCTAATTCTATGCCCCGATTGATATGAGTTGGTGTTACGAGCGTATGAATAGATAATATTTTTTAATCCCGCCAAACAAGGTGTAATAAAATAGGAAGTCTTTATAAATACGAATGCTGTTTGAGATGAATGAGAATATTTTTTAAACCCAGTTAGACTAGCTGGTAATGCCTTTAAATTATTGCATTTATTGTGAAGTTTAATGTGTGATTCATTTTGGCTATTTGCCATCGACTGCCGACGTTGATTACGCCAAAATGGCAGTTCTAGCAAAGTAAACATAAATAAAGCATTTCATATTCTATTTTTAACACTGCTACAGTTTCCGTAGCAACGGAATCCATTGTTGCCACTTAAGTTGTTCAATTTAATAATTAAGTGAAACCACTCATTTCTACATCTCTTAAGACCCAAAAAAGTGAAAACGCATTAAATATGAAACAAATAGAATTTTAACATATTTCCTTCGCGTGTGACGTCATTTTCACGTCATTGTCTTCTGTTTTGCTGTCAGATTATCCGGAGAAGCATATTACACGCTAACGTATGTGCTGCTTCGGCGGACATAAGGAAGCAATTTGTCGGGTGCGTATTTGCCTAACCCCTCTGTGTGTCTAAATTGAAGCATTGAAACTTTGTAGGCGTTTTTTTTTAAACTAGAAAAAGGCAGATTAACGTCGTTAACGTGAAAGAAGCGATATGGAAAACTATTTAATTGGTAGCCGTAATGCGAAATGATAATCGATTATTCACATGCGCAAAGCAACAAAATTTCAAAAGTATGAAAAGTCAGGAATATGAAATGAAAATCCAAAATAAATCACCAGAGACTATAGGATAAGCATCGTGTACGAGAATGATATTGCAATCATGTACATAACAAAGGCGCTTGCAAGGAATACAAAATATAATATGAAATTAATTGCTCTTTCTTCCCATGGCGTTTGTGGAATCTTTCCGAATAACGGGATCCAATGTGCTTAGAATATTTCATATAAATTACTTTTTTGTTAAAGTTCTATTTATTTTTTCATATATCTTCCAATTACTCCAGTTACAAGACCTAGAGCTCTAGAAACGATTTCAGATTTTGTTTAATATTGAATTTCACACTATGCAATTAATCTATGTTAAAAATAAAATATGAAATTAGTTATTTATTTAGGGTGAATTGGCAGTGAGATCAACGTTAGTTTTATGTAACAAGTGTGCTACTGTATTAAGAGTTCAGTAAGGGTAATAAGCTTTTCCGCTTAAGTTAAGTCACAAATTTTTTCATTTGCGAAAGCGACAAGATCTTCACGGAAACAGGATGCATTTTTGTTTTCTGAACGTACAATGTGCATCGATTGTTTCGTGTAGGTTTTTTAAATTTGAGTAAAATTTAATAAAGTCATCTGCAACATAACTGTGCTAATGCATTGTCCACGCTTTACGAAATGCAAGATAAGATAAAATAGTATTCAACATCATGTAGTGTTATTCATATGGTATGTATGAATGCTATAAATTAAACCTAAAAAAAAAGAATTATATGATGTAGAAATAAGGCATTTTTCGAAAGAGAAACGTTTCCTCTGCATACCGTAAAGTTCTTACTTTTCTGATCGCCAGTGACTATGACGCAGTTTTTGTGTCATCATGTTGCAATCGTCTCAAATTTCCACTCATGGAGTCAGCTTTTCGTCAGAACTCCAGCAATTTTTCACTATTAGAGATTCCTATCACTGGGTTTAATTCGAATTATATGTGTGTAAGGAAAATATTTATCTCCTACCGTGCGGAGAACGGGTAAGCAGCTAGTCTTATACTATTAAAATCTGTGCGCGTCTGTCTGTCTGTCTGTGTGTAACATCATCTCCTCCGAAACTGCTGGGAGCTGAGTTTCAATCGAGCTCTCCACGGATTCGGAAAATTCCGAGGAAGGTCTTCCGCTAATTTAAATTTCGAAATTCGAATTAGTTTAGGAGATATTGATAAAAAAAAACGTCAAAAACGCTAATTTTTGCTCTCCGCAATTCCGCAATTGTAACCCCTGTAGTGAAAATGTGAGAAATAAGCAACGAGGTTGCCATGTTTGGCGAATTTATTAAATGATTTAGGCACTTGAATTAAAAATAAAAGAAAAATCATTTTTTTTCTGTTTAGAGTATATTTGCTAGGTTATTTTTTTAATTAAAATATCGTCTGCGTGGGAAATTAGAGCTGGAATTCAATGTTTTTTATGTGTAAAAGAATAAGGATTTGGAGATTTCCGAAACTAATATATGTATATTTTTAAGTTTGGCGAAAAAAAAAAAATTGGCTGATATGGCGATTTTGAGAAAGTAGTAGGTTCTACCGATTTTCACAGTTTTGGGCTTGGCGCAATTTTCTGAGAGCGTACCGAAATAGTATTTTTAAAAACAAGTGTAGGTTTTACCAGAGTTTAGTTTTAATTTTTTTAATTTAGCAGTTATTAGTGCAGAAATAATGTAGTTATTAAGGCGATTTAAACGATCTAACTTGAGAATTTTCACCAAATTAAGTAAATTGATTAAAGTGAGGGGAAATTCCGCCAAATTTAAGGTCATTGAAATTCTCGCATTTTGTACATCATAGTTAACGATGAATAAAACACATTAACACATAGTTAATAATTTAAAATACTGCTCCTTTTCAAGTATATGCCTGTTGTACTTTGGATATCAAACCATATGAGTGATAGATTAATATTTCCCATTTTGGTTGCGGTTATTTCAATGCTTCAATGCTTATTTCAATGCTCAATATTACTCCGTTTGAAAACTACTGCGCGAAATGACTAAATTCGACTACCCTGGTCAGAACGTGACGTCATAGATTAAAAGTTGTCTGAAATTCGTAAACTCTGCAACACAATTTAACACCCTATTCGCAATTTCAGCGATTCCAAATAGTTACTCGAGATTACACAGTTTGATGTTTTCACGAGTCTAAACCATGGTGGATTTAAATAATATTTAAATTGGTGCAGCTTTGATGTTTTCCACCACTGCGAGATGAAATATTTTGCTGTGCTATATACGCCCATCAGACAAGAATTATGCTTAAAAATATATGGAGATCTGTTTTAATGGCAATGCATAAATTTCACAGAATCACCAAAAAGTAGAAAGACATCATTGGCTTAAAATATCTAATCTGTGTCTTTAAATTGAGCATTAAAAACTGAGAAACGAAGATAGATAATATTAATATAAGTAATAGATAGTATTCTCATTTTTATCTCTGGTAGTAATAGTAGATTTGTTTGGATAATATGGATTAAAGAATAGTATATATATATATATATATATATATATATATATACCACGTTAATAACTATTTCGTGAAATTAAAAGTGTTATATTAATTATTTTTTAACGATCGTCTTATAACTAACTAAACTATAATCATACGTTGCGTAATATATTTCACGGTAGTTTCAACAAAAGGACTACTTGAACTTTTTGACATTTTGCTTTTGCATAGATAGTTACGATTAGATTTTAGTAAAATATTCATTTCCTACCGTGCGAAGAACGGGCACGCAGCTAGTTTTAATTAAAACTGGAAGTAAGTTTAAACTTTCCTCTATTAATGAATTATTTTATTTTTTAAACATATTGAATTTAAAAAGTACTTTTGACTATTTATATCTAAAATTGAATGAATTTTCAAAAATTTAACGGAAATTTTACTATGTTCTTATAAGATTTTGTAAAAAGTAAACAGCAGAATGTATAGACAATTGTCTGCCGAATAACCTACAGTAATTTTTTTATTAAAATATTTAAAAATATCATGCGGGGAAGGTAGAAAAATTTCTCCGTATATTTCATCTTGTATTTACTAGTCCCAAGGTTAACATGGGACTAGTAAATACAAGATGGCGGCCGTCCGACCGCGTTAACGTGCGGATGTAGCGTACGCGAACTTCCTTCAACGAACGGGGAGGGGGGGTTATATACAAAGTCATTGGGCCCGCTCGAGAATTCACCGGTCGGTTATGCACCGGTGCTACCGGTTGCGGCCATTCTTCGGTTAAGTAACGTCACGGTTCTCAACCGGTGTCGGTCATTCTCACCACATTGCATTTCAAGCCAAGAAAAAAAAATAAACATTGGCAACACTATGCTAATTACCGGAGTAACCCACCTCGCTAGCACGGTCATTCTGGTTGCGCTCTGGTCACGTTGAGCAGAAAACCACTACATGACCGAAACGTTTTCGAACGCGATTAATTCCAGAGCTCCGCCCAACGCTCCGCCTTTTCGAACGCTCTGGTCGTGCACCGGTAATACCGGTGCACAACTGATGAATTCTCGAACGCACCCTTTGTTGAATTCATAATATTTTAGTAAAAAATGAAAAATGTATCGTCGATGTCAAGCCAGAATCTGCTATGTGAAAAATTAATATTTATTATTACCAGATTTTCTTATTAGCTGTTACTATTTGACCTCCACTAGGATAGGCTTCTAGTTAAACTCCAGTTTGGTACAAACGAAAATTTTGTTGGTATAAACGAGGTACAAGCGATTGGCACCGTTCATTCTTGAAAAATCGTTGGTGGGGGGGCTGGCGAAATGCTTGCCCCCCCCCCACATCACAAAGATACGCCTGTAGTTAAACTATACTAGTGAGGTACAAACGAAAATTTTGCTGGCACAAACGGGTACAAACGAGGTACAAACGATTGGCACCGTTCATTTTTGAAAATTCGTTGGTGGGGGGGGTGGCGAAATGCTTGCCCCCCCCCACACACACACACAAAGATACGCCTGTAGTTAAACTACTAGTGAGGTACAAACGAAAATTTAGCTGGTACAAACGGGTACAAACGAGGTACAAACGATTGGCACCGTTCATTTTTGAAAATTCGTTGGTGGGGGGGCTACCGTTTCTCCAGCCCCCCCACAAGGATACGCTTATAGTTAAACTACAAGTGAGGTACAAACGAAGATTTCGTTGGTACAAACGGGTACAAACGAGCTACAAACGATTGGCACCGTTCATTTTTGAAAATTCCTTGGTGGGGGGGGCTACCGTTTCTCCAGCCCCCCCACAAGTATACGCTTATAGTTAAACTACAAGTGAGGTACAAACGAAAATTTTGTTGGTACAAACGGGTACAAACGAGGTACAAACGATTGGCACCGTTCATTTTTGAAAATTCGTTGGTGGGGGAGCTACCGTTTCTCCAGCCCCCCCACGAGGATACGCTTATATTTAAACTACCAGTGAGGTACAAACGAAAATTTTGTTGGTACAAACGGGTACAAACGAGGTACAAACGATAGGCATCGTTCATTTTTGAAAATTCGTTGGTGGGGGGGCTACCGTTTCTCAAGCCCCCCCACAAGGATACGCTTATAGTTAAACTACCAGTGAGGTACAAACGAAAATTTTGTTGGTACAAACGGGTACAAACGAGGTACAAACGATTGGCATCGTTCATTTTTGAAAATTCGTTGGTGGGGGGGCTAGGCATTTCGCCAGCCCCCCCACAAGGAAACGCTTATTGTGAAGATACCAATGAGGTACAAACGAAAAGTTTGCTGGTACAAACGGGTACAAACGAGGTACAAACGATCTGAACCATTTTCATCGAAATCGGTTTTGGTGGGGGGGCTGGCGAAATGCACCTTGGGGAAACGTGGGAGGCGAAGTGGTCGCTCTCCAATTCCCAATAAAGTGAAAATTTTGTGTTTACAGTCCACTGTTTCTTGTGTTGAATTTTATTTTAATCGGCGATAACATTGTTTGGTCGTGCGAGCCGCGAGATGAAGCGGTTACTTGTGGATTAAAGTGACTAAAAGTGAATCAAGGAGTTCCAATTGGCTAGTCGTCCCAGTGTAAACGAGTGCTTACAACCTGAAAAAGGTAAGCAAACATTTGAATTATTAAGAAATAAAGTACGATTTGAGTTTAGTGATTATGAATGATTAAAATGTATGCACTATTAGTACAAAAGAAAGTTCTTAAAACGAACATTACTAAAGCTTCGGCTGAGCTTCAAAAGGATTCGTTAAATAATATTGAACTGAGGCTCTATGAAAAGAAGTGCGTTAAATATGAAAACGATTGTGGTGAGCTGTTTGAGAAAATATATGTTACCTAATTGTGATAAAAAAGATGTTGATAAATATATAGAAGAACAGCAAACTGTTCAAGAAAGCATAGATAAATTGTGGATCTCTGGAAGAACGCTATTCCAATAAAAGAGATCAAGTGTTTGCCCAATTAAAACGGTTTATGTGTATCGCTCCCATTCAAAGTGATTCCCCTGCATCTATTTTAAAACTAGTAGATACAGTTAATGAATGTACGAGATCATTAGAAACATTAGAACAAAAAATTGAAGGCTTTTCCGAAACTATTTTAGCTTATCAGTTGCTTCAAAAATTGGATTAAAATAGTAAATTGTGGTGGGAGAGGGAATCTAAAAAAGATGTATTACCCAAATTATCTGAGATTATTTTGTTTTTAAAAAACTATGCGCGAACACTACAAGTTTCGAAAACACCTAGTAATTTAATAGTAACAAAAATACAAAACAATCAAAAATTTACAACGATGACTACAAGTGTGAAAAACTGTTAACTTTAGTGCGTTTGTTGTAAGTCTAATTCTCACAGCTTACTAAAGTGTTATTCCTTTAATAAAATGCCTGTGTATGATCGAATTGAGTTGGCAAAAAAAATATAAATTATGTTTTTTGTGTCTTTCTACTTCTAATCACTCCGCAGTACATTGCAGTTCTAGAGTGTGCAATACTTGCTCCAAAACCCATCATAATTTATTGCACATTCCAAAGCAAAGTGATCTTGGTCGTGCGAGCAGCAACTCTTTGGCGACTCGCGTAGACGTAAACATTCCTAATGGGCAAAATGCCCTACCCTCCCCTGCAATGCAAAGTCTCGGGTTGAATACAGATGCCCAATGTTTTGATTACCAGGCTAATAATTCAGGAGAATTCGGGGGTACTTCATTAAACTCAAGCATAAAAAAACAAAAAGACGCTGTTATCTACTGCGGTCATTTATGTGAGAGATACTTACGGGAAAAATGTTCCTTGCGTAGCGTTATTAGATGTGGGATCGGAGTCTAATTATGTGTCAAATCGACTTGCTAATTTATTGGGATTAAAAAGAGAAATATTAAATGTTGCAGTATCGTGCTTAAGTGGAGTGGTATTTTCGGTTAATTCGAAAGTTACTACAACTGTTTTAAATTGTGGGGATTACACCAGAACTCTGGAATTTCTTGTTGTGCCTAAAATTAACGATCTTTCGGCAGGAACAACATTTGACTTTCCATTTTCAGAAATTCCAAGCAATGTGAGGTTGGCGGATCCCCAGTTTAATAAACAAAAGAGATTTGAGAGACCCAAGAACTGTGAACCATTAGATGTTAATGAGTTCAGAAAAGCAGAAATATTTCTTGTAAAGGAGTTTCAGAGAAACGACTTTAAAAGAGATATAGTACTTCAGAGAACAGGTAAGGTGGATGGTAATAGTCAAATTAAAAACCTTCATCCGTTTCTAGATGAAGAAGGAGTAATAAGAGTAGGAGTTTGGTTAGTAAACAGTACTTTAAATATTAATCAAAAGTTCCCTATTTTCTTACATGGTAAAATTAAACTTACTGAGTTAATCATTAGTTATTTTCATCAAAGATATTTGCATTTGGGACCTCAGGCTCAACTCTTTCAATTAAGGTTAAAATTTTGGCCGTTAAACGGTCGAGCTATTTGTACGAAGGTAGTGCATAATTGTGTAATTTGTTATAAGGCAAATCCTAAACCTTGTCAACAATTTATGGACAGCTTACCAAAGGAAAGAGTAACTGCAAACTTTTCCTTTAATTGCGCAGGTGTTGATTTCTCGGGACCCTTTTTAATAAGGTATAAGAACCAAAGAAAGGGAATCTTTCATATGGTGTATGTTGCCATATTTGTATGCTTAGCCACTAGAGCAATCCATTTAGAGATAGTTACGGAATTAACTTCTCAAGCATTTATAGAAACCTTAAAGAGATTTTTTGCAAGAAGAGGAAAAAGTGCTTGCATTTTTTCTGATAATGCTAAGAATTTCATAGGTGCTTATCAAGAACTCAAAAGATTACAAAATTTAGTTCAAAATCCTGATAATGATTTGTCTGGATATCTGAGTAATGAAGGTGTTAATTGAAAATTTATACCACCCAGAGCACCAAATTTTGGTGGCCTTTGGGAAGCCGGAGTCAAATCTTTCAAATACCATCTTAACCCATTTGTGCCTGGATATTTTTGCGACTTTCTTCGATTTTTACTGATAACAGAAATAATAGATAAATTTCTGATGTCAACTTCTTGAACAAGGAATGATTTCTTTTAAAATCATTATGCATAAAATCGAAATATCAAATCCTACTTGGTTGTTAAATATTTGTAGAGTTGAGGCTCATACTCATGAACAAAGGCTAGGAAAAATACATAACGTTTCGATAATAGCGAAAATGCCGTCCCAAAAAGGGACATAGGCATAAATGGGTTTAAGCGAGTGTGTGGGAAATGCCAAAATTAACTTATGAGGGCTTTTTTAACGGCAATGGCAGCAAATTGAGGGT
>JAWZYV010001218.1:0-18287 GCA_038373885.1 Cheiracanthium punctorium
GTAGGAGTCTTGTCGGTACCCAATTGGAGGATGTAAAAGTCTCTATATGCTCTTTTCATGACACCCCACCATGGAACATATTGCAGATGCCTTACCTACAACCTTTCGAAGGCTTTGCAAAGCAGGATACTGATCCTAAAGTCTACCAACAGTTGTTCTCCAATCATAACAACAAATATGACAAATATGAAAAATTATACACTGATGGCTCTAAAACTGGGAATCACGTCGGTTTTGCCTTAGTGGCGAAAAATCATACTGGTAGCTATACTCTACCTCCCTTTTGCTCCATCTTTACTGCCGAATTACTTGCCATATACGAAAGCCTTCTGTACATCTCGAGAACGAACACAAAGGATTTTATCATCTACTCTGACTCCCTTAGTGTTCTAGAAAATCTGAAATCCGGCTCCCTAACACATAACTATATGCATAAAGTTTTACACAAGTATGATCAGCTTATAAACCGCGGGAACAATGTTCTCCTCTGTTGGGTACCCAGTCACATCGGGATCCCGGGAAATGAAAAAGCGGACACACTAGCGAAGCATGCGACCCTCCCGTACACCGGCACTCCATCCTACAGTGACATAAAGTCCAGCATCTCCAGCATTGTAAATGGCATATGGGCCGATAAATGGGACAATGGCATTATCCATGGTCTACTTAAATGTTCATAGTGACTTTCAACAAATCATCGGCGATTTGGATGGCCCGTGTGAAGTTTGGGATCTTTTAAAAAGAAATTTTAAGCCCGATAATTGCAGTCACCATATGCAGATCTTCAGTGAGCTAATGCAGTGTAAAATCCAGCCAAATGAAAACGTGAATCTCTTCACCTCACGAATTCAAAGCCTAGCAAATCAACTTAAGGACAGTGGGAAGTCCCTCGACAAGGTTTTTCTATCGTACCAGCTGTTGAGAAACCTACCATCGAAATTTGACTCCATAGTCCAAAGCGTTCTTCGTTGGGACAATGCAAAGTTCATGTTCAAAGACATCGTCCTGGAACTGGTCGCTGAAAAGACCAGGCTTAATCTACGCGACTCCGACAGGAGAGCCCCTACGAAGCCTTCAGTGCCCAGAGAAACCGAGTCAAGTGTTCCCGGTGCGGTCGCCTGGGTCACCTCCAGAGAGACTGCCGTGCTCGTGTAAGGTCTCCCAGCCCATCTGCCAGGCCTTATAGTCCGGATGTCTGCAAAGTCTCTATGTTAAGGTCCTTTCCAGCAACTGAACAGCCGAGGTCCCGAAGTAGACGCTATAATCAAGGTAACCAGTCAAAGTCCCACCAGAATACTATCCACAAGACCAACCCAGGTAAAAATTTGAACTCTTTTGTGGCAGAAGCCAATTTGATCAACAGTATTGATAGCCATACGTGGATATTGGACTCTGCCGCCACTTTTGTAATGATCGCAGCATCTTTTCCAACTTTAGGACTGTGAAAGATGAGAACATGGTGCTAGCATTGGATGACTTGGAGTTTCCTATAGCTGGAAGGGGGGATATTAAGCTCAAATTTTGTAATGATGTGTTTTATTCTCCGAAATTGAGGAGAAATTTATTATCAGGCCCCATGCTCGATCAGAATGGTTTTAAATTTGTAGGGGGGAATGGAAAGATCAAAGTCTTTAAGAAAATTTTTTTTGTATTTTCTGCTAAACTTGAACGCGGCTTATATTATGTGTATCCAAGCCCTGTTAAACCGGTATATAACGCTATTGGCAAATATAATCTAAGAGATCTTGAATTATGGCATGCACGTTTTGGTCATGCAGGTGTAGATTTCATCACAAAAACTAGTTCCCTAAACACTGTTAGAGGCCTGCCCAACCTAAAGAAGCCCCCAAATTTTTCATGTGAACCTTGCAAGCTAAACAAAGACAGACGAGTGTCGTTTAAGACCGTTAGTGGAAGCAAAGTGCGAGGTCCTTTAGATCTAATTTGTTTAGATGTTCGGGGTCCTTCAAATGTTGTAGGCAAACACGGGGAGCGATACCACCTATCGATCATTGATGAATTCTTGAAATACATGACTATTTATCCTTTAAAGGAAAAATCCGATGTGTATGACATTTTTTTCAAGATATGTTTCGCGTGCAGAAAGGTCACTCGGGTTAAAAGTTAAGGCTATAAAGACAGACAATGGGGGTGAGTTCATAAATAATCATTTTGAAAATTTTTGTGCCGAAAAAGGCATAAAGCATGAACGCACAAATGTATACACGCCGGAACAGAACGGATCAGCTGAATGACTCAACCAAACGGTTGTTGACAGAGCCAGAACTATCCTTTCAGAAAGCGGCCTAGATAAAAGCTTTTGGCCAGAGGCTGTGTTATTTTTTGTGCATGTATGGAACAGGTTATGCCATTCAGGGCAGTCGAAAACTCCCATTGAATTATTTAAAGGCATTAAGCCCTCAGTAAGACACTTACGTGAGTTTGGATCAAAAGTTTACGTTGGAACTCCTCGACCCTTAAGGGGAAAGCTTGACCCGAAGGCCAAAGTTGGCATCTTAGTAGGGTACGCTTTAAGTACCAAAGGGTATAGGATTTGGATCCCGGAGGAGGAAAGGGTGGTAGAAAGCTGCAACGTTTCTTTCCTGAAAGCTCAGGAAAGTGACAGTGGAGCCGTACTGGCGCCCAGTGTCGATTCTAGTTTGCCTCAAATATGTGAGGAGAGTCGAGAATCGGTTGAAGATGAAAGTCTCCCGAGCTCCTCTCCCACACTTAGTTTAGAGTCGGACCTGGAATCTGATGTGGAAGAAAGCGGGAATGATAGTCCGGTCAGCCCTCCTGCACTTCGTGATGCTATTTGGGTAAGGACTGCCGTTCCTCGACCCGACGGATCCAGAACAGATATCTATTTTCTTTAAGAGGGCCAGAAACATAAGCTAAAGAGCTTGAATGAAATTCAGAAATACTGTGAACAAAACCACGTAAAATTTGATGACGTAACCAAAAGCATGTTTAGCTTTAAGGGCAAGGATTCTTTTCAGGGCATTATCAACCCTAAACCAAGCAATGCCGAAGTCAGAGTAAGACTTCGGCATTGCTTGATAAGAGCTGACTAGTACCCGATAATGCAAAGATAAGATCTGACTAGTACCCGAAGTTCCTCGTACCTATAAACAGATGCTGAGGTCTCCATAAGTTAAAAATTGGAAAGAGGCCATGGACACACAGTATAAGAATTTAATCAGTAGAAAAGTTTGGGTATTGACAAATTTGCCTCCAGGCAAACAAGCTTTGGGGTGCAGATGGGTGTACAACATCAAAAGGGATGAAAAGGGAAATGTCGTGAGGTATAAAGCCCGTTTAGTGGCTCAAGGCTACAACCAAGTAAAAGGGGAATCCTACGACGAAACCTTTTCTCCCGTGATAAACTTTTCTCTAATCAGGTTATTCTTTTCTCTGTTTGTGGTCTTGCTAAAGTGGAAGCACACACAGTGCGATGTCGCCTGTGCTTACCTGTATGCTAATCTGGAAGAAGAGGTTTACATGAGACAACCCGAAGGTTATGAGGAAGTCGGAGGGGAAGATCTAGTTTGTCATTTAAAACGTGCTTTATACGGCTTACATCAGAGTGGTCGTGCTTGGTATTTTGAGCTTAAAAATGTTTTACTAGAGATAGGACTCGGAAAGTTTGAGTGGTGTAATTGTACATTTTTTTCTAACAATTCAGCTGTGCTTTTAGTCTATGTAGACGATATCCAGTGGCGTAGCCAGGATTTTCTTTCGGGGGGGGGTCCAAAATTTTTCCTTCGAATATCATGTAGTTAAGATGAGCGGGGGGGGGGGGGAGTTTGTATTAAAAAATGAGTTTTGACACTAGAAATTAAAATATACAACAGAAAATATAAAGAAACTTACATAATGCTTGTGAATTCTTCTCTATTTTGGTAAGCAAAGGAAATAAGTGACATTTGATGTAAAATAAAATGAATGCTGGAGAAATATCACTAAACACACCGAAAAAAATAATCCTCAATAAATTATTAGAAAATTCAAAGCAAAACTTTTCGATTTGTCATTGCCAGTCTTTTGACAACTTCGTCGGAGTTGACATATTCTCTATCTTGATAAATGGCGAGAAGTGTCAGTCCTACAAGACGTTCTTCACTCATTTTATTTCTGAGATAAGTCTTTATTCTTTTCAAGCATGAAAAGCTTCTCTCAGCAGAGCATGTAGTGACTGGGAGGGTATTTAAAATGGTCAATAAATACTTTATTATCGGATAAAAGCTACCATCACACGATGACAGCACATCCAAGGGATTGGTCAGCTTGGATTCATCTTTGGCCCATTTATCGCACCATAACATGTACTCAGCCTCCAGTTCTGTCCGGGAAAATTTTGACTGCAAAAAAATCTCCAGATTCTGAAGTTCCTGAATACTCGAATGTTTGAGTTTGGAAGGTAGAAGAAGTTCTAACGCAGATAATATTTTAGTATTTTCCTTGTTGAATCGTTTTGTTAGATGTGCTATGAGTGTGTCCAAAGACGGAATGAATAAAGATATACGGTAGTAATCGAGAGGGCTCTCCGCGTTAGTATAATTACTCCTGTGTGTTTGCAGCTTAGTTAAACGGGGAATTTCAATATTTAATCCAAAGAGATCTTGCATTAATGTCTGTGCTTTTTCAAATATTTCTTTGAGAAAATATTCGTTTGGCTCTTCTCTTATGAGTTGCAATCTTTTAATGGCACTTTCTGCGTGATTTAATGCTGAGCTCAAATCTCTTGTAGGGCTTTGTAAGTACACAGACAAAGTAACAGTGAAGCTTAAGAGTTTTTCACTCGTTAAAAGGCTGATAAAAAAAGAACTTTGTTTCATAGCAGCTAAGAATGCAAATGCCTTGGAAGATATAGCACGACCAGTATTAGTCAGTTCTTCAAGGCACGCTACAATTGGTTTTAATAATTCCACAAAGACAATGATAGCATCATGCCTCTCGATAAATCGAGTTTCGCAAAACTGAATAAGTCGGGTACGTCTGCACTCGGGTATAAATTCCGTAATTAATTTTTTTAGTGTATCACTCGCTATAGTGGTATTGCGCATGAAATTGATTATATCATTAACAACACCCAACGTGTTTCTGACTTGCGGTTCAGAAAAGGACGAGGACAAAGCTAAATTGAGTCTATGAGAGGCACAATGTACAAATATAGCTTTTGGATATGATGCCTTGATACGTGCCTGTACCCCATTGAAGCACCCACTCATTGAACTCGCACCGTCATAACCTTGTCCAACTAACTTTTCTAAATCAAAGCCAAGTTTTGAGCATTCGGCTAAAATTAAAGCAGTCAATCCTTCAGCTGTTAGATTTGTTGTCGGCACAAACCCCAAAAAATCTTCGTATATCGCATTTTCACAAATATAGCGAATGCACAGTACAACTTGTTCAATTCCCGAAAAATCGCATGTTTCATCGCATATAATTGAGAAACAGCTAGCTCGGTTAATTTGAGTGGCTATTTTTTCTTGAATTATGTCACCACAAATGCCAATTATTTCATTTTGAATATCTGGACTAATGTAGGTAGCATTTTTTTTGTTGTTGAGGATGTGTCTTTTCAGATCCTCATCGCCGGCGTTTGCTCTAAATCTTAGTAAAGCTCGTAATTTTCCGTCCTTGGATTTAGGATTCGTTAAGGACAAAGGGCCAAAATCACGATGTCCACGAAGAGGAAGTTCCTGTTCGCCACAGAAAATGATAGTTTCAATTATAGGTATAAGCCTTTGTCGGTTTTCTTTCTTCAGGTTTTCTCTGTGAGAATCTATCTGGGAAGCTACATCAATTATTTCACCTTTGCGTATTTTCAGAAAATTCTCAGCAATTAATGTGCACACACGATGGTATTCAGCTTTACTATGACTAGTAAATTTTTCGATTGCATCCTTCCATCTGAAAAAGGGTTTTGCAACCAGACAGCCCATTTTTTCATGAGAACCTTTTCCGACACCATCTTGACAAAAAAACACACAATATCTGCAAAATGCAGCATCAGTTTTTTTTTAATAAGAAAGCCAATCCCATTTTTGTAACCACGATACTTGAAACCTTAACTTTTTAGATCCAAAGTGGCGAAAAGGAAACTTAAAATCATGTAATGTTTCCTCGTATTTTTCAGTGAGAAAACTGAATTTGATTTGGTCAGATATTGTAGAAGACATCTCACCCTGAATTATATATAATAAGTTTGCTGCATCGCTGATGTCGAAGATGCAGGAAATGGTTGATGCGTCATCGTCACCTTGAGAACTGGAGCTTGGACAGAGTTTATTATTTGGTTCTAAAGATATTTCATCAGGAATGGTAGTCTTAATCAATAAATTAAATTCATCTGGATTTTCGTCCTCCTTTTTTGGTTCTTTCTTGGATGGTGGACGAAAGAATTTATCTAAAGTTCCTTGTGATGAGAGTGATCTCTTCATACTACAAAAAATAAAATTAAATTTAAAAAAACATTAAAAAATAATTAAAAAACATTTGCAGTATGGTCGAAATTTTAAAAAGAACCCTCCCCATCCCCCCCCCAAAAAAAAACCACACGATTGTGCGCTAACACTATATACACTTGACATGAATTTAAAATAGAGTAACTCTCTTTAAAAAAACATTATTACTATTTTAAATAGAAAACAAAATATTAAATCCCATTTCATTTGATCCGAATTGAAAGCTCATAGCCAGAAAAAGGCTTCGCAGAGTACTGAAATGCGGAAGAGGTAGAATTTCTCACTAAAAGGTTTAATTATCCTCACTCTGTTTTGAAAATCCAAATTTCTGTGGATGAGGGTCAGATCCCTGGATTTTATTATTATGTCAAAACATCCTTACCCCAAATATAACTTACAAATTTAGGCGAAATCAAATAGTAGGCAAATTTTAGAATTAATTACAGAGAACTTATTAATTTTGTTTAGTTGATAAATTGAAAGTTGCACCATTAGTGAGAACAGAACAGTAAGTATCTATGGAAAATGTCTCATTAATGGAATAAATCTTAAAGAGTTCTGACAAAATTAATTTAAAATATAAATCCTTTTTACCCTAAATAATAAGTCTGACTATATCTTGGGAATTTGATGTTTGAAAAGCTTTAAAATTGTTCGATATGATTTCTCAATAATCAATTAAGACTAAACAGGAATTTATTTTAATTATCTCACTTTCTATCAAAACTAGGAACATAAAATAACTATCATTAGATTCATCCTATAAAACTATTTCAGAATGATTGTATTTCTAGGATTGTTTTTATATTTCAGTTTTTATTCTATATTCTAAATTTTATATTTAATATTTTACACTATCTAATGAGCTATTTACACAGAATTTACAAACTTAGGGAGCTTGCTTATTAATGCCAATAAAGAACGCACGCGATGGCTATAATAAACCTATACGAGGAATACCTTGTGTGGAGGTCTTTCTAAAGGTACCTATTATGTATTTATGCTATATTCGAAGAAAACTACACGATATTCGAAGAAAACCACACTTCTAAATCATTTTTATCTTAACTATAAAAATGTTTCTCTACTAGTACAAATATAAAATAATAAAGAATGAAGATATAAATGTGGACAATCCTCAATTAAGATTTTTTGACATAGATAAAATTTATTAAATTTTAACTCATGGTGTAGCCTCAATTGTCCGTATGATTATTTTAATTATTGGTATTTCATACAAAAAAATAAATAAATAAGAACAAATAAGTAAAAAATAATTAAATAAATACATAAAGAAACTTACCTTAGTCTTCTTTTGTGTGATGTTGAATTCTCTCGACAGCAAGAATGTAAAAATTCTATAAAAAGAAATTCGTCTCAAAGCACACGGAGTTCAACCTCTATGCCGAATTCTACTGTCTCGTAGCAAAAGTTTCATTCCTCGGCAGAACACATGCAGTTGTTCTCAAATAATTAGTTTCGCTGATAGCAACATACTCAAGCATACACGACACCAGCGACCAGCGTACGGTGGGTCTTGTAACATATTTGTTAACAGGCATTCAGATTTTGTTGTGTGGATCCTATCCCATACAGATCAAAGAATATACAGATGCTTAAAACTGAGATTGCATCCCAGCATGCCCTGGAGATGCCATTAATCTTTTGTAAGTTCAGGAAATGATCTGTGAGTGGACAATGTCTAGTCTATTCGAAGGCTCCTGGATGTCTGGTTTATAGTTTGAGCTTTAGTTTAGTCTAGGTGAAAACCGGAATCATTTTTGTTCTAATAATCTAAGCGGTTCCTTTTCCCGCGGCTTTTGACCTTCTGGTTTCAAAACTGTATTCCGCAGGGAGGGAGGGGTGAAAAGATTATTTCATTCTTAAAAGCGGAAAGAAAAAGTTGTCGTCAAATTTATTTGGGTTTCTTTCTATGATGACTAGTGCCCACCCAGCTCCTCAAAACATCATAATACAACAAATGACAGTGCAGGTAACTGATTGCCCTGTATATGGTGTGTACTGGTTTTTCCCACTAGAGACTAGAGAGTAACTTATCACTGAGAAGTTTCACGGTATATATACCATTTAAGAAAATAGGGATAAGCTCCTTTTTCCTCTGTCTGTCTCTTTCATTTTGGGGGGGGGGGGGTCTGGACCCCCCAACCCCCCCCCTTGGCTACGCCACTGACGATATCGTGATTTTTGGAAGGACTGAACAAGAAATAGACGCAATTTTAAGCAAACTAAATTTGACTTGAAAATTTTGGGTAAAACCAAAATGTTATTAGGTGTGGAATTTGAGGAGATTAACAACTTTTTAGTAATCCACCAAATTCCCTATATAGAAGATGTTTGCAGAAGGTTTGAAAAATTTAAATTTCCTATTTCTTCACTCCCAATCACAAAAAGTGTGCAGTACAGTAAACTACAATCACCTCAAGCTAGCAGTGAACAGTACCAGATGATAATTTACCCCTATAGAAATATTTTAGGATGCCTGTCATTTCTCGCTAATCGTACGAGACTCGATATTTCTTACTCTGTTAACATCTTTTCCCAATTCCAAAATGACCCGGGTATGGAACATTGGAATGGTTTGTTAAAATTGCTTGGATACGTAAGAAAGACGAAATCATATAAATTAAAATTGAAATGTCAAAGTACTGATTTAATTGGGTACTCAGATGCAGATTTTGCTGCGAATAGAGACGATAGGGTATCTATGGGGGGAGAATTTATTTGCTTGGACAAAGCACCTATAACCTGGCGTGCGTTCAAGGAAAAGTCTGTTAGCCTGTCTACTATGGAGACTGAATTTCTAGCTATGGTGGAGAATATAAAAGAGCTCACCTGGATAGATAATGTTTTGCAAGAAGGAGATTATTTAGGATTAATCAAATATAACTCCAAACCTACCCTATTCGTAGACAATCAGGCTTGCATTGATTTCCTGAAAAGCCCATAGAAAATCATCTAACCAAACACATAGATGTTAGGCTATTTTTTGTAAGAGATTTATATTATAAAGACAAATTTAAAGTAAAATTCATTAGAAGTAGGGCCAATATGGCTGATATTTTAACTAAACCTATCACTCAAAATGAATTGAAAAGGTTTTCTGACGAAGTTTTTGAAATTTAGAATCTTTGATATTTTTATTAATCCACCACCATTTTTTTTTAATTTTGCTAATTAATATTTGAATATGTACTAATGCCTTTTGAAAAAAGTGTCATTTTCATTGATTCATTATGTAAATACGTCATTTATGCAACTGTTTTTCATGCCACTGTATGAAAGTTGATGAGTGAAAATCCTTGGCCAAGGTATATGCGTAAAAGGTATGTGTGTAAAAGGTATATGCATAAAAGTTGTGCGTATTTGAATCATTGATGATCTTTAGGTCATTCTCCTTAATCATCATTATGTCATAATGTTTGAAGTTTTTGCATTTATATATAGCGTATCTTCCTTTTTGGCATATTTTTATGTCAAGATATTTGAAATTTTTTTTGCATTTATATATCGTATCTTTCTTTTTAGTCGAATTTTTGCACTTATATACTGTATTTTTCTAGTTGACTGTTTTCTAACCTGAATGTTCTTGGTGGTGGTTGGATTAAGCTATTTGAAAGTTTAAACATTTAAGATTTTTCATTGCTTAGAATTGTACTCAGAATTGAGTTTAAGGTATCAAATTAACACTAGGAAGACTGACAATTGCAGTATACCTAGGAGGCCGGGAGGGGCCGCTCTGGCCCCTTCTAGATTTTTGAGTATAGACCAGTTATTTATATTGAAAATCCATAAATATGGTTAAAATTAAATTATTAGAGTATAATAGAAAATTAATCACCAAAATTACATGGAATTTTAATATATATTTATAATAAAAAACCTTATTAAACAGAATATAATAAGTACTTTTTCAATAATATTTATATGCTCATTGCTGATAAAATTAAGTTTCCCCACTCTAGAAAATAATAATTACATATAATAATAAAATGAAATAAAATACGCTAGTTTAATTCATGAAACTGAAAATTCATAAACTAACCTGATTTATTTCACTTTGTACAGTTTTCATAACAATTGATGCACTGCACTTCTCTCGAAATACATTTGCCACATACTGCATTTTTGCAATCGGGACATGTGTTCCATGTATGGTTACCTTTGCAAGATAATTTTATCCTACATTTGACTCTCGTTTTTAGAGTTTTGTCTTCTCTGCTTATACATGTGTCACTCGGTTTCCTTGCATTAGTTGTATTTCTCGATAACACGTAGGGACCACGGAGTTTTTCACATAACTGTTGGATAAAATCTCTGCGACTAAGTTTTTTCTTCCCGGTAACCTCTTTATCATAAGCGTAAAGTTTTCAAAATTATTGGGGGGGCCGGGCCCCACAACCACATATATTCACGTCAGTGGCGTAGCCAAGGGGGGGGGGTTAGGGGGGGTCATAACACCCCCATGAGGAATTTTTTTCTATACAAAATGTATATTTTTCACTCCCTTATCATACACCCGTATACATATATGTGAGTTGCAGAAGTCGTAACTCCCCCATGAAAAATTTCTGGCTACGCCACTGATTCACGTACATATAACTTAGTAATAGCTGCCAACTACCATGGAATATATATAACCACTTTTTCTACATGATTTTTCGGCTTAAAATATAGCAAAATTTTTGTGCTGCGCGCGCGAGCTGGTTGCTATTTAAAAAAAATAATTAAAAAATATACTGTTTACAAAAAAATGGTTAATTATATTCCGTAGTAGTTGGAAGCTATGACTTACTATATATAAGTAAATTATTGGAGGCGCTCGAGCTCTATGGGTCTATAGAATTCTACACCTATGTAGGGTAAGTATCCATGTTAGTATCTTCCTACCATGTTATAAGTTAAAAATAGAAGCAGTGTAAAAAATCCAAAGGAGGAAAAAAACAAAAACATTTTCGATGAGATAGTGCATTTTAGACACATCTGAACTCTTCTTTATTTCATACTTTACATTGCATAATCTGATTTTAATTAACCAGAGCCTGGTGAGGGCAGCTTATAGTAACATTGTGTGTTACGTGGCGTCACAATGAATACTAAATCATGATTGAAATCAAACGAAGAAAATTTTTAAAAGTCCAAGTAAAGTTTTTTTTAAACGTTTGTAAATGGCGTGAAATACTTTTTTTTATGTTAGTATAAATTAATTTTCTGTATTGAGTGGTAAATTATTGGGTGGGCTCAGCCCCTATTCACAATTTATTGGGGGGCTCGAGCCCCACGGGCCCATATAACTCTACGCCTATGCTCTTTATATAAAATTCACGCATTTAACATTAAAGAACACATGCATAGGCCAACAATGTGTCCCTGATTTAGTGCTATAAAGGCGTATCATTTGATTGACTATGTCTACACCGTACCTCGTTTGATTATAATATGTAATAGTTTATGGCTTTCTTCTCACTGTCCTCGATGATAACGTTTTTATGGAGAGAACTTAGCAACAAAACATTTTTATTTTTCTTCCCTTGATAAACAGTTAATTTTATATCGTTAACTCCCCTGTATATAATAGTGGAATAAAGATTTTGTTATCCCAGTTTCGCTGATGGTGGCACCTCTCTGCAATCTCTTCTCATAGTTCCAACTAGGCTTGTTGACTGCGTTTTCAATTTTTCACATAATTCTGCAGTAGTAAAATAACTGTCGGTAGTTATATTTTTTTCCTTTTCCCAAGTAAGGTTGAGCCAATTTCATAACAACATGTTCATGAGCAGCTTGGTCAGCTGGCCGCTCTTTGTCTGCACCCGTGTACAGAAAACCATTTAGGCCATATTTTGACTCTACGCAAACAAGTAGCCAAAATTTTATCCCAAAGTTGTCCGGTTTGCTTGGAATATATTGTGTGAAAGGACATCTAGCCTTTCATGGAAGAAGTTGTTCATCTACAGTGAGATCTAATCCTGGTTTATAACAAGATGCACTGTTTTCAATGAAAGGGTACCATAAATCAGATGCCAGAGCAAATTTATCGGACTTCAGACACTCTGATCTTTCCGTTTTGTGATCAAAGCGAAGGAAACGCAAGAAGGGTACCATTTCTTTGTAGCGATCTCCAGGCATAGTCTTTGAGAAAAATTTTTGATCCCAAACAGTCGACCACAAAGAATTCAAAGGAATGTTTTTCGCTCCATACAAGCCTCTTGCGTACATAATCGAAAAAATAGCTTTAAGTTCATCAAAAGCTACACTCCAAGTGTTTTTATTTAGACGTCGGCATACTTCCTCTTCTGTGCATTCTTTTATATGCCTTACCATTCGATTGCTGAAAATTAGTCTCCAAGCACTAAGCACGCTATTTTCACAAATATTTCTTTTTGCGTACGATGTTGGACCTTGTGTTTCTTTCAATACATTTTGGGCTGTAAATCGGCCTACTGTCCCAGAAGGTGAAATTACTTTCCATAATGATCCGTCTGCAAAAATGTCTTCCTTTCCGATTGTGGGTGGACTATTCTGAATGAAGCATTTGCGACGTCGTTTTCGACTAACACCACTAGGAACATCCTTTGTATTTGCACGTTCAAGTCTTTGTCTACTGTTTATGGACACTTAGGGGTTTGTTTCTGAACATTCTTTTTCCGAGATGTTAGTTTCATGGCATTCACCGTCATTCTCAGAAGCACATTCAGATTCATCATCAGAATTGTTGCTTTTTGTGGGAAAATATTCTTTATCTTCATCCAGCAGTGGGAGGGGGGGGGGAGGTTGAATTTCTATCCTATACAAAAGAAAATATCTAGTTCAAAATGCACTCACTGAATACCATTTGTCATGTGGCAGAGAAAACGTGAACAGAGGAATTTCTCGTATCATTGTAAAATACCCCAGGGGACACTCTGGCCCTGCCGTCATTCTAAGTAGAAGGTTCAATATTTACACTTCTGTGAGGCTAACAGATAAATAAAAAAATAAATAATGAAATATGATCAAATTATGAAAAGTCAGAAAGTCAGTTAGTTATTATTAGAATTACAGAACAATAAAGAACCCGAGGGGCCTCACAGGCCCCTCCGTCTTTCTAGTGTTAAAGTGCAGAATTTTCTGTGTCTCTAAATGAAGTGATTAATTGCCATTCACGTCGTTCGAGCATGGGATAACCTGATAAGCCTAAGTCTAAATTATGACACTTGACGTATGTACCCGAGTGAAATTTGGTAACTTTCGAAAGGCCTTGTAGGTGAATTTTTCTGCATATTTATATTTAAATTTTTGAATAACATGTGTCACAAGTCAATCTTTTCAGTGATTTTTTTAATGTTTAAAAGGAACTTTATAGTTGATAATTGTTTGAGAACACTGTTTTAAAATTGTTTGATACTAATTAATATAATTGCAAATAGTAATTTTTGAGGTTTTTGTCTGCCTAGATTTTGAATTGTATAGAACATTGTTTTACTTAAAGTTTTCTTGGTACATTGTTTTACTAATCTTTTGAAGTATGCTACTTGCTTGCTACTCGCCTATTTTAAATTGAATTGAACATTGTTTTACTATTACCTGCATTTGTAAATGTGTGAAATTTTTCTATTACTGAGTTTTTTCAAAGTGCTGGCAGGTCATCTGTTCATAACAGCTGGGAGGAGGGGCTTTTGTTCCAAATAGTCATTTATGAAAAAGTTTTTCCCACCTCTTATGATTATTTAAATCTTTTAACTTACCTGAATTCCGGAGCTATCCTAAAAGCTGTAATAAAGGGAAATTTAAATAAAGTTTTAAATAGGTTGTTTATTTGATTAACTGTACACCTAACGTAAATTAAACATCTTAAAGTCAAATAAATATAAAGGTATAGCTTCTCATTAAACTTATAAACTCTCATTAATATCACCTAACGCCGGCGTAAGCGAATGGCATTCAATTAAGCCTCGCGGCGCGAACTCCCGTTCGTAAACAACCACCATCTTGGATGGAGTGGTTGGTTGGTACAGTAAGTATCGCCCTAAAAGTCGATCGTCCAATGACGGGCGCACTCCAGAAGCCCGGTAAACGTCGAACCGAGAAGAAGCCGGGGTACAACTAAACCACGGCATTTGCTGACGACGATCCAGTATAAAAGGGGCAAGTTTCGCTGTGAGTTTCGCAAGCAGTCAGGCAGACATCGGCAGGTAAGGCGAGGTAGCCTTGTTTTTAAAAGCGAGCAGTTATGCTCTAGTTTAAGTTTAGTTATTTTCCAGCCGTTTTTAATATGGTTTTAGTTAAACTTTAACAGAATAGTGCATTAACATTAAAGCTAAATTAATGATGTTTTCTTCAAGTAATATAAAACAAAAGCCGGCCAATCGAATTCTATATTTTTCATGATGCTTTCATCCTTTTATGTCAATTTTAATGATTTTGTCATTGCGACTGATTACTCTGTGGGGACCAGTATAAGGTTGAGTAAGGGGTGGAACAGGGATGATTCAAATTGGCGTCCCTGATCAGTTGTGATGGTTGAAGGGCATCCAAAACGGGATATCCATCCCTCGAAAAAAGCTCTACCTATTGTTGCTGCTGTCATGTCCGCAATGGGCATGGCTTCTGGCCATTTGGTAAATCTGTCGATGACAGTGAGACAATACATTTTACCTTCCGAGGGGGGCAAGGGTCCTACCACATCAATATGCACATGTGAAAACCGTGCATCTGGCAAAGATTATGAAATCTCGACCTTCCAGCATGTGTCGGAATCGTTTCACTGCTGTGTAGATGGCCAATAACTCTCGATCATACATGGAGTATTTCCGTTGGCTATTTGTAAGCTTGATAGAAAAGAAGGCAATAGGTTCCCAATTGGTCGTGCTAAGTTGCATCAGAGAACCACCGACAGTGACATCACTGGCATCTACCCAAACGCTAAGTTTGGCTCCTGGAATTGGATGACAAAGTAGTGTAGCATTAGCCAAAGCATTTTTGGCATCGGCAAATGCCTGCTCAGCAACCTCAGTCCATTGAAGTATTTCCTGTGGATTTTTCAGTGTGGATCGCTTTGATTTCTTATTATTTTTAATTCCCTCAAGAAATTTATTTAAGGGTGCTAATAAGTAGGCTGCTTTTGGCACAAACTGGCGATAAAAATTGAAAAGTCCTAAGAAACGCCGTAGTTGAGTGATCGTAGTGGGTTTGTGGAAGTTAATGATGCACTCTACTCTGTCTTTCAAGGGTTCAATGTCATGTTGCGAAACATTAAATCCTAAGAAATTTATGGACGAAACTCCTAATATACATTTTGAAGGTTTTATGCTGAGACCATACTTTTGTAATCTTTCAAATAAGTTTTTAAGATGTGTGATATGCTCTTCCGGGTATTTTGAGGCAATTAATATGTCATCGACAAATGCAAATACGCCTTCTAAACCTCTAGTAACCTCATCTATGAATCGCTGAAATGTTGCGGACGCGTTGCAGAGTCCGAACTGCATACGGGTACTCTCGAACAGACCAAAGGGTGTGCAAATGGCGCTCTTGTGAATGTCATTGGGATTTATTAGTATTTGATGATAGGCTTTTATTAGATCGACGTGACTAAAGATTTTTGTACCATGCAATGCAGCATTAAAATCCGCTATGCAGGGAATAGGATATTTATCCTTTACTGTCTGTGCATTTAAAGCACGATAGTCGCCTACTGGTCTCCATTCCATGGTTCCTTTCTTAGGTACCAAATGAAGTGGAGATGCATAATTGCTGCGCGAAGGTCTCAGGTGACCTAATATCATCATATCCTCGAATTCAGACTTTGCAACTTTTAATCTATCTGGGGCTAAACGTCGTGGCTTTGCCATAACGGGAGGGCCATTGGTTATGATGTGATGAACTACAGAATGCTTAACTTCCTGATCTGCACAGGGTGGTCTGGTAATTTCAGGAAAATCTGATAACAATTTATGGTAAATGCTATCTCCTGATACAACCTTAATAGAATGGATTTCACTCTCATCTACTTTACAATGAGAGCTTAAATTTGTTTCCCCATCAATTAACTTTTTTGTTGCAAGGTTGGGCATTAGCTTAAAATTGTACAGAAAATCAGCTCCTATGATTGGTACTGAAACATTTCCCACTAAAATGTCCATGTAAACATTTGCCTCAAACCGAGATCTAAAGAAAGGCTTTGGGTAGTAAATACTTTAATAGGAGAAGAATTAGCTGCTGATAGTGTCATTTGTACCAAATTTCGTCTTTGGAGCGATGATGCCGGTATAATACAAACGTCCGATCCTGTGTCAATTAAAAACGTTAAGTTCGTACGGCGATAGCGGACAAACAGGCGACGGGAATTCTGTGACAAGGCGGCTGTCGCCACTACGTTTTTTGAATAATTACATGGGGGGGTACATTTGTTTGCTTTATCGCCGAATTTGAAATGGTACTAGCAACTTTCATAAGTTTTTGATTGGGAATGACTGCGATTGCGATTCCTGCGATAATTCCTACGACTGGGACTTCGGCTTCGGTTCCGCGTGAGATTATCTATGCGTACATGCAGTTTCTTTATTTCCGCAATTAAGCGTTCTTCAATGGAATCTGAGGAATTTACTGAGCATGTGGCACTTACCGCTACAGGCGCCGGTGAAACCTCCAACACTCGATCCGCGACTTCTGCAGCTTTCTCCAGAGATAATGGGCTGATCGCCGCTAATATAGATTGCACAGCCGTCGGCAGGTGTTGCAGGAAAAGCTCTAACATCAGTTCATCTGGGACCTTGTACGATTCGGCTCGCCTCCTCATGACGCGGAGAAGTTCGGACAGGCGTCAATCTCCTAGCTGCTCGCCACCGAGAAGTTTTTTTATCTCTTGGTGACTGGATTCGCCGTAGCGCTTGATTAACTCGGTCTTCATGTGGGTGTAGGGGTCCGTCACATCAGGATTCAGGATGACGTCTCTGACGATCGAGGCAGCTTCGGCAGGCAGATGAGAAATAATGTAATTAAATTTGGTGCGACTTTCTGTCACTGGCTTTGGAGTGCCCAGCTCAAAAGTTGACTCGCACATTAATAACAACAGTGATGGGTCAGCAAAGTTATACACCGGGATCTTGACAGCTCCGATCTCCGTCATGGTTGCAGCCACGTGTTGAAGATATACGCGAAAATAAAAATATTTTTAAAATAAGCTTCAGAAGGATTTGATTTAATGCTGCTGAGTCCGGGTTACCATTTGTAGTGATAATTCATCGTTAAAGAAAGAAGATGCAGTTAGATTAAAACTTAACAATTTATTTTAGCATTTTCATACAAACATACAAATAGCTAGCGCGCGGTTCAGTGACTGACTGACTTGCAGGTCGTAAAGAAAGGGAATACCTGGGAGGTAAGCTGTTGCCAATATCTAGGTGTTAAAAATTCCAGTGCTGCCAAAACATAAACTATGAATATTTCCTGGATGAAGATAATTTTCCTATGAGCCTGCTACAGTCAGGAAGTGCCATCTCTCGTTAGTATTGAGAAATATTTGAGTAGTAAACAAATCTAATTGTATAATCACAACAACTTTTATTTAAATGAAAATTTTACTCCTAGGCAACAGGGAGAGATAACTAAGTCCAACGATTACAAGATCTCAGGAGAATAAAATTCCCCAATGCTTATGCATTACAGAAGAGTTAATTATTATTTTTATGAATACAGAATATAACTGGTGAGCACATAATGTATTATTTAAAAAGATGGACAATTACTGCTGTTTTTTTGTTGTTGCTGCTGCTAGCTTACATGAGGACTTCTATTCGAACTTCTAATTGCTTTTAAAAA
>JAWZYV010001219.1:0-18937 GCA_038373885.1 Cheiracanthium punctorium
AAGTTCAAATTTTATTGTGTTCTAAGCATGGCCCAATTTAGAAAGTTCTTGACTATAGGCAAAACTCGGGATGGGGCACCAACTAACACTTTTACAAAATTGCAGTTGCCTATTATCTTTCATGATGAATTTAATAAACAAATTCAAGCTGTACATAAAATACCTAATAATTTACAACTTTTTTCAACTCCTGGTTATAAATGCCATTCTGTCATAAAAAAATAAATATTGTTTTATAAAATTAAAAACGGTATAAAAAATTACTATTAAAAAATTAGAAAAATTGAATTTGGATTTTATTTTGGGGGCCCTAGGCCCGGGCTTTATGGAAAACCAGGGCCTAGTTCTAAAGGCATATAAAACTAACATATTCCCCTAAATTTATATTTAAAAAAATTAATTTTGATTTAAATCAATGATTTAAAAAAAATCAAAGTGATTTTAATCAACCTGATTTAAATCAGCACACCCTGCAAAATATGGTAAAAACTATGTCTGAGAGAATATGATTTTTTATTTAAATAATGGTAAATATCTTAAATGTAACCATGCCTGTTTTTTATTCCTTGTTTTCTTTTGTTTTGTTGGATATTTTTCTTTAAATCCCAACAATAAAAATTTTTAATAGCTAAAGAGAAAAACATGATGTCCCATGCTGAAATTTTTACAATTCAAACATATTTTATTTAGTGTAAACTGGTTAAGAATTATAATAATCAGTTTAATTATAACACAAGTTCTAAGAAAACTGACAAAACAAACAACTGACTAACATTTTTTTTATGAGAAAATTATTTTTTTTTGTCTGTGTGCCACATTTTATTCAACTCTTATAGCATTTTTAAAAAATTAATATTATATAAAAGTTAGTAATACCACTGAACTTCTGCCTGAAGTGTTTACTATTCACCTGCAGTCAGCTATATAAAATTTCCAAGAACAAGGTAGGTTGCATTTCATGTCTATCATTACTTCAATCTCAATGCATTAAGTAAATGTGCACTATATGTTACATTTAAATTTTTGTTAAATTTGTAAAAGAAATTTATGGGAATCAATATATAAGTCATGAAGTTTATGTATGTAAAGTTTATTTTTATTATTGCTTGAAATTTACAGTGTAACTCTACTTTCAGTTTTATTTGTCTACTCTGTTGTACAAATGTAACAGTGGACAATTAGTGCAACAGACTGGACAATTTGACAGAAAATATATTTTCTACATCAGACACCTTAAATAATATGCTTGTTTTTGAAAATGATAAATGCATTAAATATTTTACTAGAACTTCATTGTTTGCTTTATTTGTAAGAGAGCATAAAACAAATACAAATAATTGTGTAAAATAATGCATTTTTGTAAAATAAATAAACACCATAAAAAGCTTGTAATTTTTAGAAAACACTTAAAATATATTCTGGAAATATATTCTACCTTAGTTGTCTTTTTTATTTTTTCTAGAAGTGCTGGTGTAATTAAACTTAAATTGGCACCTGAATCCAATAATGCATGTGCATCAAAATTTCCAAATTTTAATTTTATTACAGGAAGATTGTGGGATTTATCCTGATTACTAGACATTACATGATATGTCGTATCTTTGTTGTCATTAGTTATTGAATTGTTTACAGTATTATTTTCTTGTTTGTTCTCACAGATTTTTGAATTGTTGCTTTCAATTACTCGACTTTCTAAATTAGTTGGGGATCCTGCTTGTCGAGTAGAAACCTTATATCTGGAGGAACCCCTAGCTAGTTTAACTTGTTTTGTTTGTCATTGAGTTGTTTATTTCTATTTCCCCTTCTAAAATTTTTATGGCTAGATTTATACCTTGATTGAAAATCTCTATCTTTATTATACCTATTTACTTTTGTGTAGTGGAAACACTTTATAGTGAGATGGGTTCTACCACATATTAAGCACATTAATCTTTGTTTATGAGTATTTAAGTTTTGGGATTCTAATTTATTGTGAGTGCTAGTGTTAGGCAGATTATTATGTGTGTCACTGTTAGTCTCTTTTATCATTTTTAACTCTTTTAGTTGCTCTGATAAATTTTGAATTGCCTGACTGGACTCCAGTTGTTTGTTCATGAAATATTGCAATTCCTCAGAAATATTATGATTTACCCTATATTCTGGGTCATTGAGGGCAGACTCAATATTAACAGCCATCTGTGTAGCTTCCTGAAAGGTTTTGGGACTACTCTTTTTTAGCTCGAATCTAATGTCTGCTCTTAAAGCTTCAATGAATTTTGTCAATTTTATTTTTTTGCCCAAGTCTAAAATTTGTGCAGTGGAATCTGCATTTAAATTTAAATATTTATTGGCAGAAATGTCAACAATATCAGCTAGCTGTCTGACCGACTGCTTAGGCTGCTGGGCAATATCTGTGAATTGCTGCTGAATCTCAGCAAAACTCTCTTTCTTCGAGAATTTATTTTTTAATATTTCTTTTAATTGATCAAAATTTTGAGCTTTTTTGGCAATGTGATCAGAAGAAATAAACTTTAGAGCAACATCTTTGCAATTTAACTTCAAAATTAAGAATTGCTTTTTGCTATCCCAGTCCTCTAGCTCTGCAACATCCTGAATCTGTTCAATAAAAAATTTTACATTTTCGTCTGCATGACCACTAAATGTGGGAAGTTGATTTATTAAGCTAGGTTGACTAATTGTTACTTGTCTTTTAGCCATGTTCAATTCTTATTGACCATACACACTATGAAATATTCAATTTTCACACTATATTTTACCTTACTTAACACAATATCAAACCATATCACATTAGTAAATTCAAATATTTTCATTCAAATTCTATGTATCAATTTATGACCAATATCAAAATACTACTATATATATTATTTTAGATTTTGCATGTCATTTTCATATACTACATCAAACACTATTGAATAACACACTTAAATATATAACATGCAGTAGATAAATTTCAAATAATTATATGCAATACACTTGAATTGCAAAACCTGAAGAAATTTAGGTAAAGTGGTGCACGTATATTTGGAGTATAATAATACTATAACCCAGAAAGACCTTATGAAACAAAGATATTTAATTTCTTTCGTCAACGGCACCAAATGTAATAAAAATCTTTGGAATATTGTATGAAAATTTTATCAACAATAAATTAATTTAAAATTATTCAATTAAAAATATTTTAATCTTACCTGACAGTACATTGCGTTTAACACCAGTAAATCATCTCAAGTTATGCAAATATTATTAAGTAGATTACTCAGAAAGAATGCGATTTAAAGTTAACTTGATTAAGTTTATTAAAAAAATAAAATATTCAATAAAACATTACAAGGAGATATGCATATCAAATTTCTAAGTTACACAATACTATCTATTTGAAACAACACAATTCTTAAGTATCTTACACACCTTCTGGAGCTGTTGGGTTATTGAACAAAATTTATCAAATCATAATTTTTTGAGTTTTACTACCTGCTACACAGGAGAAGGATGAGGCATCTTTGGAAAGGATATTACGTTCACATGTGACCACCTTGAAGTATTGTCACGTGAAAAAAAAACATTTTTTTCTTCATGATACTTTCACAAACACCTGCAAACCACATATTTCACTAATCTGAATTGCCAAGATGACACCCAGCACTTATGCAAACAGAACTACAAACGGTTGTGCTGGATTAAGAAAGATGAAATCCATCAGGAGCTTTCAGATAATACACGCACATGGCTCACACAATTTTCTTCACAAATATATTTTCTTCATCTCATGGTAACACACAGAGTAAAAAATTTCTCTTTCTCAAATTTATATTCTGCTGCATTTAGACACAAAGTTTAAAAACATAAACTTCATTTTTCACAAGCAAAAACTTCAAATTTTAGGCATCATCGAGAACGCAGACACACACACACACACACACACACCAAAAATTTCGTGAATTAATCCCACCGGAAAAATGTTTTTCCCGCTCAGTTCGTTGTTGCCAGAAACAAAATCAAAAAAAATCCTCGCTGCTAACACGGCAAACCGGAGAGAAGTTGCTTTGCTGTTGTCATTCCGGCTGCGAAGCAAAACTGGTTCTGGCACCTGCTGCTTTGGAGGTCGGTGCGGGGTTTTACTAACTTGTGTATCGGCGCTTGCTTTGCTTTGGTCCTTTCTTTGTTGGTAAACAGTTCTGGCGTAGTTCTGGCATTGTCACAAGATTTATTTTTGTGACACCATCAAATAAAGACTAACAAAAATGAATATTTACAATGATTATGCTTATCAATTGAACATATCTAATGAGAATATTTTTCTAACAAAAAAACATAGAGGAAACAAAAATCCTAACACCCCCCAGGGAAAAGGCACATCTGAATCGAAATCATCACTACATCTCCAAAAGAAAAATATATATATAATACCCGCACAAAAAATTCCCATCGAAATATGTCTCAGTTAATATACTAGACACTCTATTACCGCCTCGGTTACACGCGCCACCATTCACGATCTCAATTATCTACTTAATCTTCATTAGTAACTACCTTCGCTTTTTCTCCTAACCACCCTCGAAAAACCGCAAAACGCACCCCACTGAAAAGCTCACACTAGACAGGAAACACCCTCCCCCCTTTATCAGTCCCAAAGACGCGAGACCCCCCCGCTCCCAGATCTGCAGCTCAAGGGCTTGGACATCACATGAGAAACACAGAACACATACCGGGCTATGGGGCCGAAAATCTGGAGAATGGAGAACTTCGCCCCTCCGAGACCGACCAGAAGGAACGGTGAACGTCCCGCACACACACACGCACGCACACCCGGGTGAGAGAAGAAAGCTCTTTCCTACCCTACAAGCTTCAATTTAAGCGCGCACAAAGCCTGCGCTATCTCTTGGGCGCAAAGAATATTTTCCGGTGTTATTCGTAACGGAGAAGATTCCCTTTCACTACTAGATGTGTTTCCCCCTATTTCTTTACTAAGTTCATTACGAGGTACCTTTTTGAGGCGATCTACATGAGCCCTTATAATGGAGGCGGGATCATCCTCAAGCTGTAACTCGTTATTAAGCAATTGACACCAGTTAATTATCTTGTAAGGACCCTTATTTTTGTGAGCAAACTTACGGCTCGCGTTTCCCTCTACATTCGGAAAGTAGCAATAAACGATGTCGCCGATTTTAATTTCCTTATCTTTGGCTACTTTCCCCCGTTGAACTTCTTGTTTCTCGGCCGCCTTCTCTAGATTGTGCTTCACCGTCTCATAAGCAATTTTAAACCTAAAGGCCAGATCCCTTACATATTCTTGTGAATCGGAATAACTCCTTTGAGGAGGTTGGGACAGCAGCTGTACAGGTAAATTTAGATCACGCCCGTACAGAAGAAAGGCAGGAGTTTCGCCCGTAGCGGAATGAACTGTGCTCCTGTGCGCCAGAAGAGCATAGGGCACGTGTCTGCACCAGTCCTCCCCTGTTTTTGAGACCAGATGACTTAAGGAATTCAACAAAGTGCCATTCAATTTCTCACAGACCCCGTCACTCTGTGGGTGGTAGCTACTTGTATGGACCTTTTTGATTCCTAATTTTTCATATACCTGGGTAATGGCCTGTGAGAGGAAATTGCTCCCTCTATCCGTCAGTATTACCTCCGGTACCCCATGCGTGCAAATAAACCGCTCTATAGCTTAAACCACATTTACGGTTTGAATGTTGGGAAAAGCGTACGCCTCGGGATACCTCGTAAAATAATCAGTCATTACTATTAGGTATTTATTTCCCATAGTCGAAAGAGGAAGGGGTCCTACGACATCCATAGCGACCCTCTGGAACAGACGCGTAGCGATCGGCATTCTTTGTAAGGGGGCCTGGGGATTTTTAACCCGACCTCGTCTACCAACACAGGAGTGACAGCTCATCACAAAATTCTTTATTTCTTTATACATTTGGGGCAATAATAGTACCTCCTGATGCGACTTAATGTTCGCGTCAAACCAGGATGAGCCGAAGTGGGGTCACTATGACACATTTCTATTATTTCTCGCGTTAAATTTGCGGAAACAACAAGTCTTTCCTGGGCCTCTAATCTGTTTTTCGGGTTACGATGGGTACAGTGCAGAATATCTTCCTTTAAGAAAAATAGCAAGTTTTTAGGTTCCGGACTCTCACCCTTTTCGACTTTCTCTCTTAAGAGACAAATTTTCGCATCCGTTAATTGACCTAATCGGATTCGGTCCCTCAGACTTGGGTCTACTGCGGTTTCATCTACAGTAAGCGTATATACGGCTCTTGACAGGTAATCAGCTGTTAGGTTAAGCTTACCCGGGTGATATACTATTTTATAATTGTACTGCGACAAAGTCATAATCCACCTGGCAATTCCCCTCAGGGGGAAGACCTTCTTTAGGTTTTTACGGGTGTCGCAATCCCGGGGCCCCAGCGATCTCTCTTTTTTCTTTCTTCTACCCTCCCCTCTCCTTAGCTTTATCCTTCACTTTTCCCCTCATTGTAGTTTCCTCTTTGGAGGTGAGGGCCCCCCTTTAGAAGCTGCGGTCGCTCTGTGCTGCCAGCTTCTATTGGCGGAAAACTACCCACGTGTTTGCCGTGCGTGGAGACCCGTGTCCCCGGAAATGGGGATCCTGGTAATTGAGGGGTTTTTTCTCCAACACATTGCTTTGGCTTCGGCTTCGGGTAAACAGGAGGTGCACAGCGTTCCCCTGTGTATCAACCGGCTGGTGGTACTGATTTCGGTCAACTGCTAGGGATCAAGCAAACGGACATCTACTGGAAACGTCGTTAAGGGTGGACGCTGCCTAAGGGATGTACTGTGCGCGTATAGACCCGACTAGCACTGGTGCACGAATGTGCATCCCCTTGTTGGGCTCCGTGGTGGGTGGTGCGGTCGGGTTCGAATTTCCAATCCCCAATATGGATTCGACACTTTCTTTATCTAACGTCAACGTTCCGAACTCTCTTACAGAGGGAGCTATTACCGCAAAATTCTTTCTCATAAAATGTCAGGACGGAAACTTTAACCAAACATCCCCATTTCTAATCCATAAAACCATACTTTCTAATGTTGGAGAAGTTGCAAAAGTTAAAAAAATGCGCTCTGGCGACATCTTAATAGAAGTAACAAATAACAAACAGGCAAACAATATTATGCAATTAAAAACTATCGGCCTAAAACCAGTCACTGTATTACCCCCTAGGACACTTAATCCATCAAGAGGCGTCATATCCGAACCTGACCTATTACACTGCTCCGAGGCTAAAATCCTTGAAAATCTGAAATCCCAAAATGTTTGTGCAGTTCGCAGAATCTCTATCCGACGCAATAACCAAACACTGGACACCAAACATATAATTCTGACTTTCCAATCACCTAAACTTCCTTCCCATATCAAAGCAGGATACCTCTCATGTGCCGTTAGGCCATACATACCTAATCCTACGCGGTGCTTTCAATGTGAAAAGTTCGGCCATACCAAACCATCCTGCCTTGGTTCTCCAACCTGTGCTCGTTGTGGGGTCTCCGGCCACGACAGTGACACCTGCTCTAATCCACCCAAATGTGTGAACTGCAAACAAGATCATCCTTCATATTCCCGTTCATGCCCGAAATGGTCGTATGAAAAAGAAATCCAGTCCTTGCGTGCCACACAAGGACTGTCATATCCAGAAGCCCGTAAAGTAATGAACTCCCGTACACCCAAACCCGGTCAGTCTTATGCTGCAGTACTCAAATCTGTTAGATCAATTGCCATACAAACTGAGCCACCAAAATCTGTGCCCGTCTCTATACCTACTTCCACTACTAAAACTAAACACTCAACCTCTACCCAAAATAACTCTTCTATAGCTCTACAAAAAACCACATCAAAGAAGAAGTCTGAAAGCAACAACTCCACTCAAAATAGACCTCTAATCAAAAAAACTGCAGCCTATAAGGCAAAATACAGTAAGTCCAGACTTAAAAAGATCCTTCCACAAAAGCCCATTGATGACTCAATACTGCATTTAGATCCTACCGATTCTGACATTTCCGACAATATCATGGATGATGATGACATCCCTAGTACCCCACTTACACCTACGGGGACTAAAAGCAAGCTCTCAATCATCCCTAACATCACTTGATCATGGCTCTGCTGCTTTCTTGGAACTGCCACGGTTTTCACAATAAAATTTATGACCTCAAAACCCTAATTTATGACTATAACCCTGCATGTCTTGCCCTTCAGGAAACTTATCTGAAAACCAATAAACAAACACAAATTCTTAATTATACCATCCTTAGAAAAGACTATGAGCTCGGGGAAAGGGCCTCCGGTGGAGTTGCCCTTCTAATAAATAATCAATATCCGTATTATATTCTCAATCTCAATACAACTTTACAGGCTGTTGCCGCTCGGATCCATCTCAAACATCTTACTACTATCTGCAGTATTTATCTTCCCCCGAATGAAACCATCTGCCAAACCTCTCTCAATAGTCTTATCCAACAACTTCATCCCCCTTTTATCCTCCTGGGGGACATGAACGGTCATAGCCCCGTATGGGGCAGCACAGACATAAACAATAGAGGCCAACTTATTAAACAGCTGCTAACAGACTTTTCTCTTTGCGTTATGAATAACGGGGATAATACCTACTTCCACTACCCTACTAAATCCTTCCATGCCATAGACCTAGCTATTTGTTCTCCATCTATCCTCCCACTTTATAACTTTTCAGTCTCCAGTGACTTACACAACAGTGATCACTTTCCGATTTTTCTTTCACCACTTTACTACAATCAGAAAGGCACCTTTACCACCTCTAGGTACATTTATCATAAGGCAGATTGGCCTACCTTTACAGCACTATCCAAAATCACCTCAAACATCCTTGAAGGCACTATTGAAGAGGTCGTGGATAAAGTCACTTCAGTCATTATTAAAGCAGCTGATGCCAATATTCCAAAATAGGGCATGACACTTCGGCGCAATAAAAAACCGTGGTGGAATGAAACCTGTACACTAGCAAAAAAACAGCAGCAGAAAGCATGGAGTGTTTTTCGGCGGTACCCTACCACCGAAAACCTCGTCCTTTTTAAAAAAGCCAAAGCTTATGCCAGGAGAATAAGGCGGCAATCTTGGGTGAAATACGTCTCTAGCATAACACCCACCACTACTAGTAAGGAGCTATGGTTGAAAACAAAAAGAGCCATGGGAATCTATAATAACCCTTCAATAACCTGTCTGTCCATTAATAATAATATAATATCTGATACAAAAGAAATAGCAAATAACATCGGTCAAACTTTTGCTTCTATATCCTGCAGTACTTCCTTCTCAAACCCTTTTTTCTCCTACAAACAACAATGTGAACGAAAAAAAATAAAATTTAAAACCTCCTCCCACTTTCCCTACAATAGTGATTTTACTATCAACGAACTCACCAAATACCTACGGCAATCCTCCAATACTTCTCCTGGTCCTGATGGCATTACTTATGAAATGCTGAAACACCTATCCTATGACTCTTTACTAAACCTCTTAAAACTTTACAATAGAATCTGGAACGAACAAACTTTTCCCTCTGCCTGGAGCAATACAATAGTCATTCCCTTCCCAAAACCTGGAAAAGATACTTCTAATCCTAGTAACTACCGTCCCATAGCCCTTACTAGTTGTCTTTGTATATTAATGGAAAAAATAGTTAATGCCCGCCTTGTTTACATTTTAGAAACTGGGGACCATATACATCCCTTTCAGAGCGGTTTCCGCAAAGGCAGATCCACTATAGACAACATTTTAAATTTAGAGACACAAATCCGTAATGCTTTCCTCAGGAAGAATCACTTAGTGTCAGTGTTCTTCGATATAGAAAAAGCATACGACCGAACGTGGAGATACGGCATCCTTCAAGATCTCTATAATATAGGCTTTCGAGGCAATCTTCCAATTTTTATAAAAAATTTCCTATCGCTCAGAAACTTCCGTGTCCGGGTCAACGGCACTCTGTCTGATAATTTCACACAAGAAGAGGGTGTTCCCCAGGGCTCCGTCCTTAGCGTCACCCTCTTCTCTATAAAAATCAATAATATTCTTAATCAATTGCCCCCAACCGTCCACGGTAGCCTATATGTAGACGACCTTCAAATCTCCTGCCAGGGGAAAGATATGCGTCTCGTTGAACGGCAGCTTCAAACTGCCATCAACCGCATCCTAAAATGGTGCGACACAAACGGCTTCACCATGTCTGTCGAAAAAACAGTCTGTACACACTTTTGCCGGAAACGTGGGATCCACCCCGATCCAGAACTTTATCTAGGTCATAATACCATTGTTATCAAGGACTCTGTCAAATTTTTAGGTTTAATTCTCGACAAAAAACTTACTTTTGCTAACCATATTTCTGACCTTCGCACTAAATGCGAGAAAAAGCTGAATATTTTAAAGGTCTTAACCAATACCTCTTGGGGGGCAGACCGCGATGCTCTCTTGAGGATTTACCGTGCTGTCATACGTTCAAAAATGGACTATGCATGCTGCGCGTATGGGTCAGCATGCAAATCAGCTTTAAAAAAAACTAGACATTGTGCATCATGCTGCACTACGCATTTGCTCTGGTGCTTTTAGAACCTCACCTGTACATAGTCTTTACATTACCTGCCATGAGCCATCTCTCACCCTCACACGTCATAAGCTATCATTAAATACTTACTTTCGTATTCTCTCTCATCCCTCACATCCATTAAAGAACCCCTTCACAGATACTATTCTTGACCGATTTTATGCGAATCGTCCCATATATACTCCTCCTTTCGGACTCAGGATTCGTAGGAGCCTTGTTGGTACGCAACTGGAGGATGTTAACGTTTCCACCTGCGCTTTTCATGACATACCCCCTTGGGGTATGTTGCAGATAGCATACCTACAACCTTTCAAAGGCTTTTCAAAACCAGACACTGACCCCATAATATATCGGAAATTGTTTTTAGACCACAGGAACAAATACCCAAACTACGGAGAGCTATATACAGATGGCTCTAAAACTGGAAATAACGTCGGCTTTGCCCTTGTAGGTAGAAATTTCACATGCAGCTACTCCCTGCCTCAGTTTTGCTCTGTCTTTACAGCTGAATTACTGGCCATTTACGAAAGCCTTCTGTACATCTCCAGAAATGATGCAAAGAACTTTATCATATACACAGACTCCCTCAGTGTACTGGAAAACCTAAAATCGGGCTCTCAAACACATAGCTACATCACGAAAGTCTTACATAAATATGAATAACTCGTAAACTGGGGATACAGGATCCTCCTCTGTTGGGTACCCAGTCACATCGGGATCAGTGGAAACGAGAAAGCAGACACACTAGCCAAGGATGCGACCCTCTCATACATCGGCAATCTCTCCTTTAGAGACATAAAGTCTAGCATCTCTGGCATAGTGCAAAGCATATGGACCGATAAATGGGACAGTGAAACTGGGAACAAACTTCATTTTATCCGTCCAGCCCTCACACATTGGTCATCTCATCCTTATCGCAGACTAGATGTCATTTTGACACGTCTCCGCATCGGTCATACGCGGCTTACTCATAAGCATCTCCTATTTGGTGAACCTGCTCCAGAGTGCCCCCACTGTCATACTTGCCTCACCATTCACCATCTTTTAACCTCATGCCCTGCTTTTAATAGTTTTTACCAAGCACTTTTTAACTGCTCTCATCCCAAACTTGATGAAATACTGGGTGAAACCCCGCACTTTAATCTGTTCGCCTTTCTTCGGCGTATCAACATTCTTCACTCATTGTGAAGTATATACTTTTCTCTGTATGGTATCTGGCCCTCAGGGGAAAACCTACTTTAGGTTTTTACGGGTGTCGCAATCCCGGGGCCCCAGCGATCTTTCGCTTTTCTTTGTCCTACCCTCCTCTTCTCTTAACTATCTCCTTCCTTTTCCCCCTCAGTGTAATTTCCTCTGTGGAGGTGAGGGCCCCCCTTTAGAAGCTGCGGTCGCCCTGTGCTGTCAGCTTCTCTTGGCGGAAAACTACCCACGTGTTGGCCGTGCGTGGAGACCCGTGTCCCCGGAAATGGGGATCCTGGTAATTGAGGGGTGTTCCCGTAAAGGAAATCATCATTACGGAATTTCCACAGACACGGGAGAAACCTCAACACATTGCTTTGGCCTCGGCTTCGGGTAAACGGGAGGTATACACCGTTCCCCTGTATATCAATCGGCTGGTGGTACTGGTTTCGATCAACTGCTAGGGATCAAGCAATCGGACATCTACTGGGCACGTCGTTAAGGGTGGACGCTGCCTAAGGGATGTACTTTGCGCGTATAGACCCGATTAGCACTGGTGTGCAAGTTCACACCTCCTTGTTGGGCTCCGTGGTGGGTGGTGCGGTCGGGTCCGAATATCAATTCCCCCAACATGGATAAAAAAAATTCTTTGTCTATCGTCAACGCACCGCTGTACAATACCAATGAAAACACTGAAACGCACTTAACAAACATGAGCGCTCGATTCTTCATCATACACTATGCTGAAGGTACCTTTAACGAAACATCGCCATTTTTAATACACAAATGCATCACAGACTATGTCGGAGAGGTCAAAAAAGTTAAAAAATTAAGATCTGGAGACCTATTAGTGGAAGTAACAAACAATAGACAAGCTTCCAAAATCATGAAGATTACAAACTTTGGCCTAAAAACTGTTACAGTGACACCCCACACATCCCTAAACATCTCGCGAGGAGTCGTATCAGAGCCCGAACTTTTGCACTGCTCTGAAGCTGAAATATTAGAAAATCTCAGAGACGAAAAAGTATGTGCTGTGCGCCGAATAACTATTCGACGCAATAATCAAACAATCAACACTAAACATATTGTCCTAACTTTTCAGTCACCCACTATTCCAACCCATATCAAAGCTGGCTATCTATTATGTCCCGTAAGACCATACATACCAAATCCTATCTGTTGCTTCCAGTGTCAAAAGTTCGGTCATACTAAAACCTCCTGTCGTGGGTCACCGGCCTGCGCTCGTTGTGGTGCCTCTGACCACGACAGTGACACCTGCTCTGCAGCTGCTAAATGTGTCAACTGTAAACAGGAACATCCATCATATTCCAAGTCATGCCCTAAATGGGCATTTGAAAAAGAAATCCAATCAATTCGTGCTACACAAAGAATCTCATACCCTGAAGCTCGTAAAATAATAGAAGCTCGCACACCAAAACCTGGCCTATCCTATGCAACAATAGTAAAATCTACGAAATCAATAGCCATTCAAACCGACTCTCCATCAAATATTTCCACCATCAATACTTTAACAAGTAAACAAAGTACTCTTAAACAAAACAAACCTTGCTCTACATCTCCAAAATCTCCACCAAAGAAAAAGGTAACAAGTAATAGCTCTACCCAAATCAGACCACAGCTTAGTAAAACAGCTACTTACAAATTAAAATATAACAAATTTAGCAAGAAAAAAGTACCTCCACAGCCACATATTGATGACACAATTTTAAGACTTGCCCCATCAGAATCGGACATTAGTGATGAAGAATCGATGGCACAGGAAGAAGTAAAACCGCCTGATATCTCTGCAGGGATTACAAAGGAGACGCACAATGCCGATAACATTACATAATTATGGCATTGTTGCTCTCATGGAACTGCCACGGCTTTCAGAATAAAATGGATGACCTTAAAACACTTCTCTACGACCTCAATCCCGCCTGCTTTGCTCTTCAAGAAACTTATCTCAAAGCTGATAAACAACCGACCATCCACAAATATACAATGCTTCGGAAAGACTATGAACTCAGGGACAGGGCCTCTGGTGGTGAGGCCCTGTTAGTCAACAATAACTATCCCTACATAATAGTCAATCTGAATACCAATCTCCAAGCAGTTGCCGCTCGTGTCAAATTAAAACAGCTCACTACCATCTGCTGCATTTATCTCCCTCCCAATGAAACAATCAGCCAAACATCTCTCAATAATCTTATTCATGAACTTCCAACACCCTTTATACTCCTTGGTGACATGAATGGCCATAGCCCATTATGGGGCAGCAAAGATACCAATACTAGAGGTGAACAAATAGAACAAATTACTACTGATATCACACTCTATGTATTATGAATAACGGCGACAATACTTACTTCCATCAGCCAACTAAATCCTTTCATGCCATCGACCTTGCCATCTGTTCTCCTTCAATCCTCCCCCTCTATAATTTCTCAGTTTCTGGCGACTTGCATAACAGCGATCACTTTCCGATCATTCTCTCACCCTTATATCAGAATGTCAACCAAACCACTAACATACCCAGATACATTCATAATAAAGCAGACTGGTAGACTTTTTCTTTGCTATCTACCATATTACCAAACATTATTGAAGGAAACATAGACGAGGTCGTTAGGAATGTCACCTCCATTATCATAAATGCAGCCGACGCGAGCATTCCAAAATCTGTTAAAAGCCACCACTGAAAACCTTATAACCTTTAAAAAAGCTCGTGCAAATGCACGCAAAATAAGGAGACGTTCCCAGAGAGAATCCTGGATTAAATACGTCTCCAGTATCTCACCTTCTACCTCCAGTAAGGAACTATGGGACAAAACTAAAAGAATCATGGGCATCTATAGTAATCACTCCATATCCTGCCTATCCATCAATAACCAAATTATTTCAGATACAAAAAGAATTGCAAATACAATAGGTCAATCTCTAGCATGCACATCCTGCAAAACCTCGTATTCTAGCACCTTTCTTCCATATAAGGAACAATCCGAACGCCATAAATTAAACTTCAAAACTTCCTCGAACTTCTCCTACAATAGTCCTTTCACTATGAATGAACTACGCAGCAGTTAAAGACAGTCATCAAGTACATCCCCTGGCCCTGATGGCATCCCTAATGATATGCTTAAACATCTCTCCTATGATTCTTTAGTTAGTCTTTTGCAGCTATACAATAGAATATGGAATGAGCATGCCTTTTCCTTAGAGTGGAGAAAAGCAATGGTCATTCCAATACCCAAACCTGGAAAAGACTCCACTAATCCCAATAACTATCGTCCCATAGCCCTAACTAGTTGTCTGTGCAAACTACTGGAGCGAATGATTAATACGCGTCTAGTATACGTTTTAGAAACTGAGGACCATATACACCCTTTCCAGAGTGGATTCCGCAAAGGCAGAAGCACAGTCGATAATATCTTATATTTAGAAACTCAAATCCGTAACGCATTCTTAAGAAAGAACCACCTTGTATCAATTTTCTTTGATATCGAAAAAGCTTATGACCACACTTGGAGATATGGCATACTGCGTGATCTCTTCAATATGGGCTTCCGTGGAAACCTACCTATATTTATCAAGAATTTTCTCTCACTCCGGAACTTCAAAGTACGCATCAAGGACACCCTTTCTGATAACTTTGTACAAGAAGAGGGTGTACCACAAGGCTCTGTCCTTAGCGTCACACTCTTTTCAATAAAAATCAACAATATCCTCAACCAGCTCCCTCCGACAGTACACGGTAGCCTATATTTTGATGATCTACAGATCTCCTGTCAGGGGCAAGACATGCGTTACATAGAACGGCAGCTTCAGACCACTATCAATCACATCCAAAAATGGTGCAATACCAATGGGTATAATATCTCTGCAGAAAAAACAACTTGCACTCACTTCTGCCGGAAGCGTGGGATCCACCCGGATCCAGAACTTTACCTCCATCGTACCAAAATCATTATCAAGGACTCTTTTAAATTTTTAGGCCTAACTTTTGACAAAAAACTTACGTTCGCTAATCATATTTCTGACATTCGTAGAAAATGCGAAAAAAAACCGAACATTTTAAAGGTTTTAACCAATACCTCTTGGGGGGCCGAGCGGGATGCTCTGATGCGGATCTACCGTGCTGTCATCCGTTCTAAAATGGACTATGCAAGCTGCATCTATGGATCAGCTTCTAAATCTACGCTAAAAAAAACTTGACACAGTGCATCATACTGCACTACGCATATGTTCTGGTGCTTTTAGGACATCACCTATCCATAGCCTTTACATCACCTGTCATGAACCATCCCTCACTCTCATACGTCAGAAACTATCATTAAATACCTATTTTCGCATCATCTCCCATTCTGCACACCCCTTAAAGAATTCTTTTATAGACACCCAACAGGACCAGTTTTATGCAAATCGCCCTTCCTGCACTCCCCCATTCGGACTCCGGATCCGTAGGAGTGTAGTTGGTACCCAATTGGAGGATGTTAATGTGTCTACCTGCTCATTTCATGAAGTCCCACCATGGACTAAATTGCAGATTTCCACCCTACAACCATTCGAAGGCTTCACAAAACAAAACACTGACCCCATAATATATCAACAGCTATTTCTAGACCATTAAAGCAAATATCGAAACTTTGAAGAACTATACACTGACGGCTCAAAATCTCACAATCACGTAGGCTTTGCGTATGTACATCGCAATCATTCTTACAACCACACCCTACCTTCATTTTGCTCTGTATTTACAGCCGAATTAATAGCTATTTATGAAAGCCTTCTTTACATCTCGAGAACAAATACCAAACATTTCATCATCTGCTCTGACTCATTAAGTGTATTAGAGAATCTGAAATCCGGCTCCCTCACTCATAGTTATATCTTAAAAGTCCAACGCATGCACAAGAGACTCATGAACCGTGGATACAACATCCTCTACTGCTGGGTACCTAGCCACATTGGGATTCTTGGAAACGAAAAAGCTGATTCATTGGCCAGGCATTCTACTGTCCCATATAATTGCGATCTACCTTATACGGATATAAAATCTGGTATCTCTTCCAAAACAAAAGCCACTTGGAATCATATATGGGACTGTGAAACCCTAAACAAACTTCACTCTATGAGGCCAGCCCTTACCCGCTGGTCCACTCAACCATACCGCAAGCACGACGTTATTCTGACTCGTCTTCGCATTGGCCATACAAGGCTTACCCATGGGTACCTTCTATTGGGTGAACCTGCCCCAGAATGCCCTCATTGTCATACTCATCTTACTATACACCATCTTTTAACCTCTTGCTCTGCTTTTAAAACCTTTTACCTACATTATTTTAATTGTTCTCATCCCAGACTTGACGATCTTTTGGGTGAAACCCCTCACCAGCACTTGTTTTTATTCCTTCAACGGTCTAAAATTCTTTTTTCGGTGTGACGTATCTGCACACTTCTGACTTGTATCTGGATGGGATCCCCCATCCAGATGTCTTTGTTTTACCTTATATCTACTTTTAACACCTTTTGAATTTTACTTTTCACCTTTTAGTCTTTGCAGTTTAGCTTTTACTAGATATTTGTTGTAGCTTTTATCTGAATACTTCATGATATGATTTTAACTCCTTGTCTGGCGCAGCATGTCCATTTTGGACCTTGTGCCAATGAACACCAACCAGCCAGCCAGCTGTCTGGTATCTGGATGGGAGTCCCCATGCAGATGCTCTTGTCCTTTTAATCTACCTTTTACTTTTCTACAGTTTGCTATTACTGTCTTTAGACCTCATGGTTTTTAGCTTTACATGTTTTATCCAACACTTTTTTACCTGAGCACTTTCTTTTACTATTTACACACCTTGTCTGGCGCAGTATGTCCTTTCTGGACCTTGTGCCATTAAACCTCAAATAATCAATCAATCAATCAACCACCTGGCAATTCTAGACGTAGGGTCACGGAGTTTTAGGACATGGGAAAGAGAAGCCTGGTCACAATATATTGTAAAAGGAGGACCTAAGAGGTAGTGACGAAAGTGCGTCACTCCCCACACAATTCCCAGTGCCTCCTTCTCATACACATGGTATCTTGTCTCAGCTGGTTTGTTTCCTACTAGCGTAAGCCACATGATAAAGGTGGCCGTCTTCATCAGCCTGGCTTAGAACCGCGCCTAAAGCGTAATCACTCGCATCCGTGCTTAGAATAAATGGTTTTTCAAAATCGGGTAAAGCTAATACAGGCTCTTTCAGATGTTCCACCTTAAGGGCGTCAAAAGCTTGCTGAGCTTCATCTCCCCAAATAAAAGGTTTTTGTTTCGTAAGGTTCGTTAGGGGCAACGCTATTTTGGCATAATTTTGGATGAACCTTCTGTAAAACCCGGTAACTCCTAAGAATCGTCTGACCTCTTTCTTGTTAGTCGGCACCTTAAAAGATCTAACCACTTCAAGATTGCTCTGAACAGGTGACACAATGCCTCTACTAACCTTAAATCCTAAGTATTCAATTTCACGTTTAACAAGATGGCATTTGGAGGGCTTTAGATGTAATTTGTGGGCACTAAGCCGATCAAAAACAATTTTGAGTCTCTCAAGCTGCTCCTCAAATGTTTTCGAAGCCACTACGATATCGTCAAGATAAGTAGCAATTTTTAGAGGCTGTAAATTTGCCAAGACAATCTGCATCAGCCTCTGAAATGAAGAAGGGGCGTTTCTCAATCCAAAATGGTGTTCTTTTCCACGAATAATGCCCATTATGAGTGCTAAAAGCACATTTAGGCACATCATCGGGATGAACGTGCATCTGGTAATATCCACTGGTGAGATCCAGACTTGAAAAATATTCCGCCCCACCTAAATTATCGATCATTTCCACCATGTTTGGGAGGGGAAAATTATCCTCAATTGTTTTGTCATTTAATCTTCGAAAATCAGTCATCAATCGAAAAGTTCCATCAGACTTTTTAATAAAAAGCACAGGTGCGGAATAAGGGCTGTCACTCTCCTCAATAATATCTGCTTCCAATAATTCGTGAATTTGGCGATCCAACTCCTCTCTCAAATAATAGGGCACGCGGTAACGTTTTTGTCTGACAGGGACGGAATCTTTCAAATAAACCCTGTGATATAGAATATCGCAGCCTTCTAAATATTTTACCGAA
>JAWZYV010001220.1:0-42447 GCA_038373885.1 Cheiracanthium punctorium
GGTATTAATTTCAGACACGGATATTTGTCTACTCAAAAAACTGTTAATAACTTTTCAAGGGTTGCGAGATATGACAATTCCCAAAACTGAGGCACTCTTGGCTGTATCTTCTACATTTGGAGAAAAATTTGCTAAACCGCAGTTTAATGGATTACTGCTATGGTCAGTTGGAATACATATTAGCGTCTGTAAATAGTGATGTAAATAAAGGTGTAGTTAGAATATGCCCGACGGGATTGTAAATTAGCTTTCGTAGCGATTGAATCGTAGAGTCCAATTCCTAAGAAATATTTTACGGAACAAGGAAGAAAAATGCGGTACACTTAGTAAATATTTTCTCTCAATCAAGCAGTCTTAAAAGTAGTCCAAAATGTGAGATTTAAATTAGTACTGTTAAAATTTGTGGTGAAAAATCTTATCATAAATCTAGAAGAGTTTTCAGTATATTAAAAAAATACAAATTTTAATTATTTAATGTGTAGAATACGAATTTTAGACTTCTTTCATCCTTAGATGACTCACCTTAAAAATTCGAAGCAAAACTTCAATATTTACATGGATTGATTTTTATGAATATACAGCTATGCTGACAAAAAAAAAAGTTCATTTTTTAAATCTACATTTAAATGAGTTAAATAATAAAACCTGTAATCCTAAATTATCAGTTCGTGAGTGAGGAAAATTGAATTAAAATTCTGTCACAAATCACGGGTACAAAATGATGTATCTTTGCATAAACTTGATGATCCTCGCGAAAGACTCTTCAATGGAATTCGTTGAATTGACCGTTACTGGATGCACAATAGCAATACAAATCAGCAATAATGAATTTAAAATCAATAAAAAATTCATCTTACACGAAACAAGCCATCACATAATTGAAAGAGAAGCTCTAAATTAAAAATGCACTTAAGTAGCATTGAAAGATACGTAGGTTCTATGCAGTAGTTCTAGAAATTGCTGTCGGTTAGGATTAGTAACGGTTGCATTTGTAGTGCATGGTACACTGGGGCTCTTGGATTGGATGTTGGAACTGCAAAATCATCGTAGTCCATGGATGTAACAAACAGTGGGAAAGAATCGTCAGTGACAACACCTTCTTTTGTAATCGTCGAAGATAGTTTCCCACGTACAGTGCCATAAAAATGACAGTTTTAGAGGACAGTAAAACCCTTCACAATTTAATTGTAATTCAAATAACTACTGCGTGTTTCCATGTAAATGGAGCTTTTCAAACTAACAGCGTGATCATTCCCCACACCCCACCAATGTGTGGCACTGTGGTTAAAGCCGCTGACATTGGGAGATGGCTCAAGTGGAGGAACAGGGTTCTGTCCTTTCGCGGGGCCGTCCGTATAGAGGTCTGGAGTTTTGGGCGGTTTTCTCCAGATGTAACGTAAATACGCACTAGATACCCATAAAAGTCCTCCCCCAAAGCATTTGCCCCCGCCCTTGTGTTTGTCCTTTCTTTGACATGATTTATAAGCGGCTCCTAGTGAACAAGCACACAAATCCGAATACATGTTCCGCAACAACAACAAGCCATACCCATTGCTGCCAACTTTTACAGAATAAAATTAACCACTTTTCTAAACAATAACTTGGCTTAGAAACTAGCAAAATTTTTCACTGCAACTGTACGCTGGTAGCTTCGGAACTTCGGATTTTGATTTCCAGAGTGCCTGGGCTCTAGGCCCTCAACTCCGCTCATATAAAAATTATATTAGCAAGGCAAATGAATTTAATAACTGAGCATTGGGAAAAAGCATGAATAATACACTAGAAATGGGGGGGGGGAATACATGATGCATACAGTTGCTATGTTTAAGGTTATCCCTAGTTTGTTAATTTTTTCTAAGTTGTGAGTAACAATTCTAAACACTTATAAGCACTAGTAGCAGATACTTGAGCAACACATAAAAATTGAACAATACAATAATACAATATGAGACAGGGTTCAATAGTCTGTCTTTACAAAATTATAAAATTTTTGAATCTTAAATTTTTTGTGATTTTAGGTAAAATCATTTGTTTTTAACATTTTTTTCCCCCCTAGAGTTATGAAAAAGGTTTTTTAAAGATTTTTTTTGTTCATCGTGGTGAACACACATTCATATACATTTTTAGTAAAATTGTGCTGGAATTTTAAAAGAGATAAGATTTTAAAACGTTAATATCTCAAGAGCAGGGCTCTTGCAGAAAAACAAGATGAATTGGGAGTTCTGGATGGGTAGGGAGGCTTCGGCCAATCAGAGAGCTCGAGCAATGGAGATTTTTAGAAGTAAGGGAAAAATTAAAATTAAAAGAATTAATTAATTTACAAAGTTGGGGGTAGTACATCAGTAAACAGGGTAAAAAGATGAGTTAAAAGCTTTTTAAATTTTGCGAAAAAGTTGAGTAGAACTTGAGAAAAGCATGAATTTGTAAAAAAGTCGACTTTCCTCAGAAATGGACTTTGCTTGCGAACATCCGTTTTCCGGTGTAGGCGGGGCAGTAATAATTGTGGGGTTTTCTCGCGACCAATAGGATCCTGCTAAGCGTTCCCAAAGAGGTTCGCTATAAGCGGGAAGTAGATTGGGATGAATTCGTTAAATGCGAGTAAAATTGAGGCAACATTTTTAGACATAATTAGAGATATTGATTCGAGCACGGAGTCTCTGTCTGTTAGTCAAGTCATAGCCATCATACATGGGAAGATTGTTTAAAGCTTCATTATTGATGATAGTGATATTATTAAAAAAGTTATTATTAAGTTTCTCAATAAATTCCGCTAAAGATTTTGATCTCCCTTAAGATGTGAGTATTTCTCACGTAATAAGGGACATCAGCAATTTGCCTAAGTGTTGAGTTCTGAGCCCTGCAAAGTTTATTTAGATTAATTTTGGCTACAAATGACCAGACTTGACTAGCATACGTGAGGATTGGTCTTAGGAAGGATACGCTGGTAGCAATTTCGCGAAAGGTATTAAGCAAATTTATTAGTATTAACAAAAAGTGGTTGATTATATTCCGTAAAAGTTGGTAGCTATGCACACCTGCATTTGCATTCAAACGTACTATAGATTTTTCAGGAGCACAATTTTCTGTCAATATTAGTATCGCGAAAATGAAAATGAACTTTAGTTTACGGCTGTGTATATATGTCTGTTGTGATACTTTCAGTGTGTCCCATGCCATCTTATTGCTCCTTCATAATGCATGAGGAAAGAATTCCCGTACCACTACACATATGGATATATGTGACATAAGTTGATGCCTTCGCAGTAATTACATCATTTAAAATAAAAACTTTCTGAAAAAACACAAAGTATTTATTTATTTTAAGGTTTAACACCAGTATTTTGAGTATTTTTTACCGTATTTACATCATTTGTTAAGCTACTCTCTCATGCTTAAAGTTTAAATCCCGTGGCCAAACAATCTTATCATATCACTACAACAGTGCCATGAGCGCAAATCATCTGCATTTTCCAAGTCTTCAGAAAAACGCTGCTAAGAGCTTTGTTTCAGTGTAAATCATAGGTACACGAAAAAACAATGGAAGATTTTCTCATGATTCAGAATTAAGGTTTGTCTCTTTGGAGTTGAATACTTCTCCAAAATTTCAGATAGGTAAAAATCGCCAAATTTGCAGAATCGTATTTCTTGCGCACTGCTTTCGTTATAACTATATATGTAGCACCTAACCCGCAAACGAAGTTATAGATCATTAAGCAATTTGGGCTTACAAATCCAAAGTATCGTTTGTAATCTTATTCATTTGATAATTGTTAGAATAACGTGCCGTTTAAGAAAAGCGTGAATTGTTTTTTTATAAGTAATTTCTTTAAACTCTGATAGTGGCACTGCTACGTAAACCGTGACTGTCGAGATATACAGTTTTCAAAATTTCAATCATTTTAGTACGGCTATCTGGGACTAAGACAGTCCCTAAGATACAGAGCTTTTCAAGTTCAAAGGGGTGTGACTAAAAGGTCAGGGTCATATCCTGTAAATAGCTTCATACGGAACGCTTTATAGTTCAGCTATGAAAAATAACAGTTTATTAATCTCGCGAACAAAATAACTAAACACGCGTTCGCATAAAATAACTAAAAAGTGCAGGAAAGGTATTCTTAGATTATGAGAAGGTATTATAAAAATATGTGCGAACAAAAATTCTGCAGTGCCTCAGGGGGTTTCATTCATTTTGTCAATGTTTTTTAAAAGGTAATCTTGTTTCTTCTGCTTTAAACTATCGCAGAATATAATAACACTAGCTGAGTGCCCGTTCTTCGCACGGTAGTAAGTGAAAATTTTTCTAACATGCGTAATCCCAATTAATTCCAGTGATGTGAAATCTAAAATAAAAACAAAATTATTTGACTCTTGATGTAAAGTTTGCGTCATGAGTACTAACCTGGTATCATTGCAATATAATGACTGAAAAAACTGTCAGTGTCTTTCGCGATCAGAAAATTGAAAAGCTTAGCGGTTTGCAGAGAACTCTTGACTTTCAAAATGTGTTATTTCTACATTACGCTGTTTTTTAGGTTCAAGTTGCAGCATTAAATACCTTAGACACTACATGAAATGGACAACCGTTTATTTTAAAATAGCTGCGCACCCGCTCTTCATAAGGGAAGAAGCGAATATTTTACTAAAATCATATCTGCATGTGGAAAACAGAATTCAATTTTTAAAAAAGTCCAAGTAATTTCCTCTGTTGAAATTATTGCGGGATATGTCGACACAAATTAGAATTACTTAGCGTTCAATTGGTTATAAAACAACTCTTGAAAAAGGATAAACAGAACACTTTTAATTTCATAAAATGTTTATTAACGTGGTAAATTGTGATTTATTCATATTGTCCTATTACATATATCAATACTATTTATCTTCGCTTCTCCTTCTTCAAGGCTCGATTAAAAGAAACAACTTAGATTATTTGGTACCAATGGGATCTTTTTATTCTGATTCTTTGCAATTTACGCCTTAGCATAAATAATTATCATTTCATATAATGGTTGCCATTAAGGAAGCTCTCTATATATATTTGATTTATGCATAGTTTTGTAAGATTTGCGTATTTAGCACCGCAAAACATTTCATCTCAACGTGGTGGAAAATATCCAAGCATCCAATTAAGCAATATCCTACAAATCCCCCATGGTTCTGTCTCCTGAAAAACATCAAACTGTGTAATCTCGAGGAGCTATTTTGAATCGCTTTAATTGTGACAGAACGCAGTTGCAGAGTTTGCAAATTTTACGCATTTTTTTTAAATTTATGACGTCACTGTTTAACTGTCGTAAAAGATACCTCGGTTGGTTGAGGGAGTTAATTTGATGTTTCGCTCAGTAGCTTTCAAACGGTATCATATTAAAATTTACAACGACGTTGAAAACTTTTTTGCTTTATATAGGGGAACGTAATCCAACATTAAAATAAAACTATACTCGTAACATGCATATGTTAGGAAACATATATGCCTGCGACACAATTAAATGCGAAAAATAAAAAACTAAATGGAAAATTTTTAATATATCTCACTTTAAAACAAACTTTGTAGCTTTTAAAATGAAGAACATTTTCAGCTGCGTTAAAATATTTCAATTTTTAAATAAGCAACAGATTAAAATACCAATGATAATAATAATGAATTTCTCAGTTTATTTCTGAAGTAAGATTTACTCAAAATATCGCCTCCTTGTGTTAAAAAAATAAGAGCAGGGATAAATGCGTTAAAATTGTGGCGTAATTTTTACGTATCTCAAAGTATTTGACGTGATAGATCCTCACTTGCGAATTGAAATTCAGATATCCCATTTAATCCAACAAACAGAGGAAAACATCAGTTAAAGAACACAGTTAAAGTATAATACTAGACTATGGACATTCGTCCCATTCAAGCCCAACCTCCAGACGGAACAATGGTATAAGAAAACAGCTAAAGAATAATACTACAACATGGACACTTCCTGGATTCTAAGTAATTATCATGAATTACCGATGATTCTTACTGGAGATTTTAATGTTAATTTTCGCTCTCGAGAATCTCACCCGTTAGTACATTTTTTAAAAGAAAAATTGGATCTAACTATGAATACTTCTCGACTTCAAACAACAACGCGTTTTGGTACAACGATAGATGCTGTATTTTCAAGACAATTAGCAAATTTAGAGAGTAAAATTTATGTTTCACATTAGTTACCACAAACCTATAATTTCATACATAAAAAATTAAGATGACATTCAAGTACCTATTTCCAATGAATAATATGAATATAACATTTATATAATTTTTGTAAAGTACACGAATAATAAATATAATTAAATTATAATATTCTATTTATTTTAAGTTTAATCATTTCAGTGATACATGTCGTAAACGTCAAAGAAGTTTTACTTCAATCGCGCTTAAAGATTACACGCACACTTTTTTATATTTGCATTTAGTTTTGGTATTTTAAAAAGTGTAGCAAATTAAGAAAAAAGGTGGTTAAAAAATTATTTTAAAAATTGGCTCACTTGACATGGAGCCCCGAGAAATTGAAAGACTTCACACGCAATGTAATCAGTTTATTCGGTTATCGTAATTTTTCGTAAAAACTGAAACTGAATTAATATAATCCTGAAATTGTCTCAAGCGATTACAATCATACTACCATTAATTACAAAATTAAATTTCTAGATTATGATTGCGTAGGAATTTATGTTTTCAAACAACGATTACATTCGATTTTTAAAAAAATAAATTTCTGGATTATTCATAATCCAGAAATTTATTAAAAAAAAATTGTACGATGAAAAAATGATTACGATAGCACGAATGGCTGCTTCCCAGAGGCTAGTGAAAGCCGTGAACTCACTGCATTGTTGAATAATGCAGCAATTCCACGTTTCTCTGACCCATCAGAACCACTCAAAACTTACACTTTTACGGAGGAGAACAGCCAACGCCGTTCATCCTAGGTTTTAACATTAGATCTTCAGGATCGCAGAAGAGTAGAGAAATTCAGAGTAGGTAATTACTTCTATATTTATTCGATTTTAACATTCTGGTGGAATTTTCTGCTTTGATAGATTTCTTCTGATAAAATCCATTACTATTAATATTTTTTTTAGCTCAGAATGCATCTTAGTTTGAGATACTCGAAATTTTAATCCTTTAAGGCGCGCTGGTCGTGTCGTGAAAAAAACCTTCTAGTACTGTCACTGTTGGACACGCACACACAAGAATGGGTTAAATGGTCCCAACTCTGATAAAGGACAACCATTGCCATCTCTCTATTAACTACCGGCAACATGTGGCGGTCGATCGAATCGCCTATCGCTTGCTACAGAGCTATTTTTTTTTGACACAGCCGGCTGTGCGCTTCGATAAAATACAACGAGTGTACTTTTTCGGTTTGGGGCACGATAAAAAGTCTTTCTTCAAGTACATAGATGTGAAAATGGTTTCGCGTTATGAATTATTAACAAGGAGGAAAAAAACGATTAGTAACTTTCGCTGACAACAGATTAAATACATACTGAATAATACCTTTCAGGCCATCTGTTTTACCCAGATGCCCGGCTTTCACCATATGAGGATGAGCTCGCGGTTACTCATCCGGGGTAATAAATCGTTAGGCATCGAAGCACAACTGGCATTACGCTTTTAGAATTAGGTATTTATTAGAGAATTTTCGTGTAGCTCTTTAAATGCAATTATTTTTGAAATACTGGAGTGCATTGTTTCATCATATAACTTCTCAGGATTTCCTATTTCACATCTTTCGTGTAGCGCAGCCTAGTTACTTGAAAACCAAATTGTTTTAAAGTTTAAATACATTGCACATTTGGAGAAACTAAATATTAATGGAGGGAATTGAAATATAAAGCTACTTAGAAACATTTTTTGTTGGAAACATTGAATCTGAGTATTTGAAACATGTTATTTGGCATTAGTTACAAATTTTACCTTGTTTTCTGGTCTACCGTTTCTACCGTTCCTTTTGTTCCTTTATTTCGTTTTCCTGCTTTTTATTTCCTTTTCAAGCATTCAAAGGTATGTCTATTTTTCTGCAGATCAGAATTCCCGATATTTCCTGCAATCCTGTTACTTTAATTTCAAGGGGACAGACAATTCGCCTTCGGTTACGCCCTCAATTTATAACAGCTAAAACAATTAATGAATCAAATGCGAAATCAGATTTTTTTTTCAAAATTTTAAATGAAAGTATTCCCAGAGGAGTTACATTCAAAGGCGTTTTAAAGTTTCCATATACCCTGCTAGTAAACGGCTCAAAACTTTAGTTTGAAGGCGTGAACACATCCCGCCTTCAATTACGCCCTCGATATATAACATCTCAAACAGCTCATGAAAGTAACTTAAATCACGTTCGATTTCGAATTCTACTTCAACAAATATTCACAGCAGAGTAATATAGTCAAGGACATTTATTTTTCTTCAATCTGGAGTTTTCCCCTGCCCGCAGGTGAAGATTTCATCTCAGAGCTAGTTTGAAGGCGTGAACACATTCCGACTCCTGTTACGCCCTCGATGTATAACAGCTGAAACAATTCCTGGGAGTAATATGAAATCACGTTTGATTTCAAATTCTACTTTAACAAGTATTCACCGCAGAGGAATAGTCGAAGATATGTTTATTTCCCTTCGATTTGGAGTTTTCCCCATATTTCCAGCAAGTAAACAGTTACTTGATCTCAAAACGTTAGTTTCAAGGCGGGAACGCATTCCATTTTCAGTTAAGCCCTCAATGTGCATACATAGCTCAAATAATTAATGGGAGATATTGTCTGAGGCTAATGGAGCTCTAGCTGGGCGGGTGGCCTTTTCTCCAGTACGAGCGGGTTTTAATTGGAAAATCGAGAATACAATGCCAGATGTTTTAAATCACGTCTTATATTAAATTCTACTTAAAAGCATTCACAGAGAACTGGTATTATACCGAGGGGATTCAAATAAATGTGTTTTGGTCCCATCAAATACCTCTTTTATATTACCACACCATACATGATTGTGATCGAAGCTGATTTCTCTTATGTTTTATATTTACCGTTTTATTTTATGTTCGTTCAAATTGAAAATTCTGATAAAATTTTTAAACAGAGAAAATGAATTATAAACTTTTGCGCTAATTAATGAATAACTTGTTATACAATATTTTCCACTTATTTCTCTAAAATTCATATGCTTAGTTCAAAGAAAAAAAAATATGTGATAGCCCCACCTCCAGGAACGCCCTCGATATACGTCAGCTCATTTAATTAATACAAAGAAGTTATAAATGGGAAACTTTTTGGTATTCTCTTGAAATAAAAAGAGGAATAACGGGAGATAGTTTTTTTTTTTTTTTTTTGAAGTAAAACTTCTTTAGGTGCGACTAGGGAGTAACTCCGATTTTTTTTCTGACGGAAGTAACGCTCAGTAAAGGAAGTGACGTATATGTCATATACCCCACGCCAAGCGCGCCCCGAAAAAGAAGAACCACAGAAAAACATACCTTTTAGACCTAATTTCGCCGTCTTCATCGTCTAAAAATACGCGGAGCCTGTTAGGTTAGGGAAAGAAACGGCGAGAAAAACAGTCAAGACCAGAACTTCAAGGCAGAACTTCAAAAAATTAAATACATAGACTTATGAACGTGATATATAGTAATTAGTTTCGAAGCGAAGTGATATTATTATTTGTCAAATGCCAGTTACATTGGCCGTTAGGCCATTAAACTTCTAAATATTATGTATGTCATGTCTGTTATTATTTTGCGGAAAAGTTTTATTTTAAGAAATATCAGTAAATTTAGAAGAATGTAGTTTGTGTTAACGCAATATTTATAATGATATATATATAGTGTAATGATATATATATTTATATATAGTAGTGATATTTATATATATATTATTTATATATATATGTATATATATATATATATATATATATATATATATATATATATAATGATATAAATACGAAGGTTTAAGAATACGGGTATGTAAGAACACAAAGAAACAAACACTGGATGCAAACGGTTTAAGAAACAATAAAAGAATAACAAATGGACACTCCGTGGATTCTAACCCAACCTCAAGACGGAACAAGCAACGGTTTAACACGGAGATGGACCACCACAAAGAAATGGACCCTGGCTGCAATCAATACCAAACAATAGACAGAACCTGCAGTTTAAAAACACGGATACAGAATAATAATTCGAAACTACCAGCAGACGAAATCAACGCTTAAGAACACTGTGATAGAAAAACACAAAAAAAATTTACACTACCCGCAATCGAACCCAACAAACAGAGGAAAACATCAGTTAAAGAACACAGTTAAAGTATAATACTAGACTATGTACATTCCCCCCATTCATCCATCTATGTACATTCCCCCCATTCTATGTACATCCCCCCATCCCCCCCCCAATCTCCAGACAGAACAATGGTATAAGAAAACAGTTAAAGAATAGGACTACAACATGGACACTTCCTGGATTCTAAGTAATTATCATGAATTACCGATGATTCTTACTGGAGATTTTAATGTTAATTTTCGCTCTGAAGAATCTCAGCCGTTAGTTGATTTTTTAAAAGAAAAAATTATGTTTCACATTATAGTTACCACAAACCTATAATTTCATACATAAAACATTATGATGACATTCAAGTACCTATTTCCAATGAATAATATATCAATATAACATTTAGATAACGTTTATAAAATACATGAATAAAAAATAATTAGATTATAATATGATACTTATTTTAAGTTAAGTTTAATCATTTCAGTGATATGTGTCGTAAACATCAAAGTTTTACTTCAATCAGTTTTACTTCAATCGCGCGTAACGATACACGCACACATCTTTTTTTTTTTTTTTTACATTATACACATATATAAATTTCTTGGATATTATATATGAATTAGCACACTTCGTATTTCAAAAAAATTCAAGAAAAGAAATAAGCTATAAGGTTCTTATGAAAAAAAAAATGCACCTTGAGAACATTTTAACGTGAAAATTTCAAGATATATTCAAAAGAAAAAAGTTAAAATCAAAGTGGAGTACAAAAGAATACAATAAGAAAACTATGTAACACAACATACTTCGTAAACGGTTTGTGCCTGGTACTGGCACCATATATACTGAAGAAAATATTTTGTATGGTTTAATTTTAACATTATTTGATGATAGCATTTTTATAAATTAAATCCGGGGGCAGAACCGTAGAGAATTAGAAATTGCGGCTCGTGATCGATGATAGAATATATTTGATGAAATTGGTTGAACACAGGGTTTTCCCCTGATTTACGAATTTTCCTTCTATTTTTTTTTTTTTTTTTTTTTTTTTTTAACCACACACACATCTAGAATATTTGAGCACGCAGTAAACACTTTATCGAAGGAAAAAATGCCATGACAATCAACATGCAAGAAATTGATAAAACATCACTTCCGAACTCTGTAGATAAAGACACATAAAAATGCACTATTTCTTGAATCACAGAAGAAAACAGATAAATGACGATAATGAGAATTTTTTTTTTTAATTCTCAGGGTCACAATATAGGCTTCTTGATTAAAATTGCACACAATCGATATTGAATTATGGAACAATTACATATTTTCACATAAAATTAGTATACATTTTGGGCATGGACAGAGGCACAAGCCCCGAGTGCAAGTGCTTGTCGAAACCTCCAGAGCAGCTATTCTCCGATCGCTAACTTACAACAGACTGCTCATAATCAAAGATGCACAGTGGGGTATATCGCAAGGACAAATTTGGCCGTTAAGTTATTACGTATATAAGAGATGAAAACGGAATTCGAAAGACTTTTCCAGAACATTCGATGCGTGCATCTGCACACAGAGAAGAAAAAGAAAAACAAAACACTGCGGTCTGGGAGCAGTGCGATACTGCAAGTTAGGCTTTCATATGAATAAGTGCGAAAAGTGGACAAGAAAAAAAAATAAACAAATAAAAATAAAAATACATAAAAAAAATCTGAAACCCTTTCAGATTTTAAATACGCATCAAAGTGCTGTATATTAAAAGAGTATCATAATTTATGCGTCGTCCCTATTTTCTTCCTTATTCTATAAGGTTGGAAAGTGTATCATTATTCATGAGTGAGCAGTATTTTTCTTCCTTGTTTTATAAAAACCATCTTTGGAATCGAAATCTATCTTAAAATCGCCTACTAAAACTATTTTACAATCTTCGCCAAGTATATTACAACTAGCTGAGTACCCGTTCTCCGCACGGTAGGGAACGAAAATTGTTCTTGCATGTATAATTCGAATTGATTCCAGTGATGTGGAATCTAATAATAAGCAAAATAATTAGACTCTTGGCGTAAAGCTTCTCATTAGTTACTCGTTAAGTTAGTATAAGTACTGACCTGAGACAATTGTAATATTATGACACAAAAAACTATGTTGGTGTCATTCGCGATTAGAAAAAGAACAGCTTGACGGTTTACAGCAAAAATTTCTAACTTTCAAAATGTCACATTTCTACATCATACTCTTTTTTAGGTTTGAGTTATACCATTAATACCTTAGATACAACATGATGTGGAGAACCGTTTTATTTTATAATTAAATAGCTGTGTACCCGCTCTTCGCAAGGCAAGAAAGAACATTTTCCTAAAATGTGACCATAACTACTTGTGACGAAACAGATTCTCCAAGAAAAAAAAAATGTTCAGGCACAGTCTTTTTTGTTGAAACTACCGCGGGATATATTAACGCGACGTAGAATTATTTAATGCTTAGTTAGTTGTGCTGTAAGACGGCTGTTGAAAAAACGAATATAACACTTTTAGTTTCACGAAATATTTATTAATGCGGTATATTATGCTTTGATCAGTACATCTACTAACTATTACAGCCTAGTATATCTACTAACTATTACTTATACTATCTTTTACTGACACCAATACTATATATTTTTGTTTTTTTCCTCTTTAATGCTTAATTTAAAGAAACGGTTAAGATATTTGCTACGAATGTAGTCTTTTACTGTTTGGCGATTCTTTACAATTTAGGCATTAGTAAAAACGATAATCCTTTCACTTTATCGTTGCCATAAAAACAGCTCTCCATACATTTTTATGCATAATTCTTGTCAGATTGGCGTATTTAGCAACGAAAAATTACTTATACTATCTGCGATATCTATACTGCGATTCGAAAACGCGTCCCGTTTAAAAACTCAGTCAGAAATAGTGCTAGGTAATTCATTGTTGAAAAAACAGCATTCAATTCTTTTTCTGGCAACGTAATATAAAACATGGAATTATTTCGTACGTGGCATATGTTTTGCTTGTGACTCCGTTATTCTGAGTTTCGAAAGGGGTTTTAAACTCGTTACATCGAAATGATGTAGATTTCGCATGCAAAATTCAATTATTTTAAAATAATTTTATTTATTTTTGTCAACTGGCAGCTATTTAGTTTTAGTTACCATGACAGCTAAATTTGCAAGTTTAATATCAAACGAAATCTTGAAGCAGCAATTATTGAATTCAAAATCCCTCTTTACATAAAAATTCGTTAAAAATCTCCTCATTTATATTTTTCTTCCGTTCTTCTTTTAAAATTGGGTGAAAAGTATGCTCCGTCTTTTGCCGAAATATTAAAAAGTTATGGCAGATAGAATTTAAGATGCAACAGTTTTAAAATTATTTTACGCAAACCTCGTCAAAAGAGAAATTCTTTTTAAAAATTCCCAAAAATCGCCAAAATATGTTACATAGTCGGAACAAACTGTTTTCGAAAGAAAATTTTTCCTCTATCCGATGATGCAAACATCGTTTTACTGCAAGTGCAATTACCGGCGTTATTACGTATTATGCAAGAAAAATCACTAATGATCGGGACAAAACATAAAATAAAACATTTTCTAATTCGAATTTCGAAAAAATCTCTCCGAGGCGTGTTAGGATTTGTCCTAGCGAAGACGTATGCAAAATTCGGTAGGTCTGCGACCAACCGTCTCGGCGCAATGCGATCGAGAGACGCGCGCAAAAAGATAGGTGGCCACAAACCTACCTACATAGCTACGTACAATGTTCACTCTCGGATTTTATTATATACTAGCTGCGTACCCGTTCTCCGCACGGTAGGGAACGAAACTTTTTCTTACATGTGTAGTTCGAATTGATTCCAGTGATTTGGGATCAAAAAATAAGCAAAATGATTTGACTCGTGGCGTAAAGTTACTCATTAGTTATTTGTAAAGTTAGTATAAGTACTCACCTGAGACCATTGTTAATATTATGACGCAAAAAACTATGTCGGTGTCATTCGCAATTAGAAAAGAAAAGAATGACGGTTCAAAGAATGACATTCAATGTGTGAGGAGCCCTGAGTACGCTTGTTTTGTGAGAACTGATAGTGCTATAGAAGCTGTGTTTTAGCTTGCTTTGTGAAGCTGTTTTTAAAGTGCTGTGTGTAAATTCTTCATTGCTGTGTCTTAAGGGATAGTGTACTATATCCCTTGAATATTTCCACGGAATTTTTGCCTGTAAAAGTGACTTATTTTGTGTGAGAAATACAGCATTTGTGAGAGCTTCTGATCCAAGCGGATTGTTAAAAGCACGTTACTGCTAGATTGTGCTTGTGAATTGTGTGCAGCTGATTGTTCTACGAAGTTCTAGAAGAAATAAAGTTTGTGTTCCATCCTGACAAGTGACTTTTTACTTGAACTTTTTACACCACTGGACTTTAGAACGACGAACCCTAGGAGTAGCAGAGTAATTCCGCAACATTTGGTGTCAGAATCGGGATTCTAAAGAAAGACTTTAATTTTCCAGTTTATGGTTTTGACTAGACAGAAAATGGAAGAACAACTTCAAAAGCTCATGAATATGATGCAAGAAATGAAAGCCGGACAAGACGAGATGAAAGCCGGACAAGACGAGATGAAAGCCGCACAAGAACAGATGAAAGCCGGACAAGACGAGATGAAAGCTGGACAAGAACTGATGAAGGCGGATTTAGAGAAGAAAATTGAAGCAGGACAGACCGATTTAGAAAAGAAAATTGAAGCCGGACAAGAAGGAATGAAATTGGGATTGGAGAAAATGGAGACTGCTTTGTGAAAATTAGAGAAATTCGAAAAGAGTGTGCAGGAAAATCAAGAGATAATGGAGAAAAGAATGTCGCTCATAGAAGAAACTCAAACGAAATATGAACAAAGAATTGAAGGAAAAATAGAAGAAAATGTTAAGGAATTGCAGCAAGATATTTGCAGAATGCGGGAAGAATTTAAGAATGCGGGAAGAATTTAAGAAACAAGAGGAAGCTGACAAAGACACAGAGGGCGTCGAGAACAGGTTGAAGAGAATTGAAGATCTCATAGAGCGAAAATTAAGATCCGATAGAACGAGAGATGGCCGAAAGAAAGTGAAATGCTGGAAGTGGTCGAAAGTCTTATGACCAGCAAGAGAAATCTAAGAACATGAAAGAGGGAAACTAGGAGGTGGCCATCTCGCGGGGCGGAGGTTGCCATATAGTCAAAAGCCCCACCTAAAAGTCTTGCAGATTTCATCAGTGAATGGTGGCAGTAATGGACTCTTCGTACTGGGATATGTTAATGGTTCCCCATGCCACATGGTGATTGATACTGGAGCGAACGTAACCATCATAAGGACGGATCTGGCCAAGAAATTAAATTTGAAGATTATCTGGACTCCGCCCTCGCTGACCCTCCAGACTGTGACAGGTGACAAGATCGAAGTGGGCGGAAAAGCGCAAGTAGAAATCACGTTTGGAAATGCCAGATACGACCATGTGGTATATGTCGCTAATATTACAGACTCTTTTATTCTCGGACTGGACTTTTTAAAATCGCACAAATTTAACTTGGACTTTAAGAATAATGAGCTTCGTTCAGACTCAGAAGAAATAGCTGCGTTCGATATTAAAAATGAAACTATTTTACCTGTACAGCAAATAATAGCCCAGACTGATATCACTCTACCTCCCAGAACTGATTCAATAATTTCTGGAACAGTAAAAGAAAGCAATAAATTCCGTTTTGGATTAATCGAACACCCAAGCAATAGTGATTCCATCAGAGGAGTACTTGTGGGAGCAACACTTGTGGACTTGTCGAGAACAGAAATTCCAGTTAGATTAGTAAATGTGACGGACAAGTCGAAGGTGATAAAGAAAAATGAAGTGTTGGCGACATGCACTCCTGTTACCTGCATTAATAAGAACATCAACCAAACGACAGCTAAATCTTCCGAATGCCTGACGAAGGAATTAATACAAGACGTGGAGTTAACGGCAGAACAGAGAAGCGCTGCGGAGAAAGTAATAGCTGAATTTGGAGACCTCTTCTCCCTAACTTCGGGTGACTTTGGCCGTACGAGCTTAACTCAACATAGGATAGATACAGGCAGCCACTCTCCCATCAAGCAACATCCTAGGCGGCTGCCGTTTGCTAAGCAAGAAGAGGTGAGTAGACTTTTAGAGGAGATGCAGCGTGATGACGTCATCGAGCCGTCGACTAGTCCCTGGGCCTCGCCAATTGTTTTGGTCCGAAAGAAGGATGGTTCCACCAGGTTCTGTGTTGACTACAGACGTCTGAATGACATTACCAAGAAAGACAGCTACCCTCTTCCCAGGATAGACGACACTTTGGACACTTTATCGGGAAACGAATGGTTTTCCACTCTGGATCTGAAAAGTGGTTACTGGCAAGTGGAAATTCATCCCGACGACCGTGAAAAGACTGCGTTCACCACGGGACAAGGATTATGGCAGTTCAAAGTTATGCCTTTTGGACGCTGCAACGCACCTGCTACATTTGAGCGACTAATGGAGACAGTGTTGAGAGGACTTTCCTACGAAGCATGTCTCGTTTATTTGGACGATATCATCATCGTCGGAAGGACTTTCGAAGAGCATCTCGAGAACATTCGAAAGGTACTGCAGAAATTAAAAGAGGCGAACTTGAAACTAAGTCCATCGAAGTGCAATTTGTTTCGTCGGGAAGTACGTTACCTCGGGCACATAATATCCGCCCACGGAGTCCGAACCGATCCCGAAAAGACGTCCGCAGTCCAGAACTGGAGTCGTCCCGAGAATATCCACGACTTAAGAAGTTTTCTCGGTCTGTGTACTTACTATCGAAAATTCGTGAAGGGCTTTTCTCAAATTGCAAGACCTCTTCACAAATTGACCGAGACTGGACAGAAATTTCTATGGACTGAGGAATGTGAGGACGCATTCAACGAACTGAAGACGGCTTTAACATCTTCGCCGATCTTGTCGTATCCTCACCCTGACAAGCCATTTATCTTGGACACAGACGCGAGTAAGGAGAGTGTCGGAGCAGTTTTGTCCCAGGAGATAGATGGCCAAGAACACGTCATTGCTTACTGGAGCAAATGCCTTTCAAAGGCAGAACGTAACTATTGTGTTACGAGAAAGGAACTCCTTGCTATCATTAAGGCCGTGGAGCACTTCCATCATTACCTGTACGGCCAAAAGTTCCTGCTCCGAACGGACCATGCCTCTTTAACCTGGCTTCTAAATTTCAAGAATCCAGAGGGCCAAATAGCTAGGTGGATACAGCGATTACAAGAATATGACATCGAGATCCGTCATCGGAAAGGGGCATCTCATGGAAATGCAGATGCTTTGTCAAGAAGGCCCTGTATAGACAGCTGTCGCTATTGCTCCAAGGCAGAGAAAAATTACCATCTGAAACATCCCGTTCTCCGCCAAGTTACATCATCGACACCATCCCAAGATCCCTGGAGTGACGAAAATGTTCGGGCGGACCAATTAGCAGACCGCGACATCAAACCTATTGTGGAATTTATGGAAAAATCCAGCGCTAAGCCCAGTTGGCAAGAAATAACATCTTACAGTCCGGCAACAAAACAGTACTGGGCTTTATGGGATTCGCTTCGCCTGAGGAATGGAGTCCTGTATCGTAAATGGGAGTCGGACGACGGCAAGATGCTCCGATGGCAGTTAGTACTCCCTCGCTCGAGGATTCCGAAGGTTCTAGAAGAGCTGCATAATGGCTTAACTGGAGGCCATTTTGGCGTGATGAAGACCCTGCAGAAATTTCGCGAGCGCTTCTACTGGGTTAGGGCTCGAGGCGACGTCGAAAAGTGGTGTCAAGCTTGTGACGCCTGTGCCGCCCGTAAAGGCCCGAAGAAACGAAGCCGTGGAAGACTACATCGTTATAATGTAGGAGCGCCTTTTGAGAGGATTGCACTCGACATCCTGGGACCTCTTCCGCGAACTTCGGATGGCAACAAATACATCCTAGTTGTCATTGACTACTACTCTAAATGGCCCGAAGCGTTTCCTATTCCCGATCAAGAAGCTACGACCGTAGCAGAGGTGTTGGTGCAAGAATGGATTTCCAGATATGGAACCCCTCTGCAACTTCATTCCGACCAAGGAACGAACTTTACCTCTGCAGTCTTTAAACGACTATGCCAACTTCTCGGAATGGACAAAACCCAGACTACGCCTTTACACCCACAATCCGACGGCATGGTGGAGAGGTTCAATCGTACAATTTTGAACAACCTCTCGCTCCTGGTATCTAGGAATCAAGAGGACTGGGACAAGAAACTCCCCCTATTCCTGCTGGCCTATAGGAGTGCCGTCCATGAGACTACCGGCTTCACACCTTCCCAGATGCTCTTCGGCAGAGATCTTCGTCTTCCCGCCGATCTAGTGTTCGGCCGCCCTCCAGATGAGCCTTCATCGCCAGAGGAGTACGTGGAAAACCTTCGGGCACGGTTTGAGGATGTGCATCATTTTGCTCGGGAGCGGATCAACCTGAACACGGAAAAGATGAAGACTTGCTACGACACGAAGGCTACGGGACACGAGTTCAACGCAGGTGACAAAGTTTGGCTATGGAATCCTACTCGACGGAAAGGCCTGTCTCCCAAGCTGCAATCGCCGTGGGACGGTCCTTACACAGTCCTAAACCGGCTGAATGACGTCATCGTACGGATTCGTAAGTCACCAAACTCGAAGCCAAGAGTTGTACATTACGATCGGCTTGCCATCTACCGCGGTTGTAATTAGCTCACACCATGGTCACTATGGCGTAATTCCTCTTTTCTTTCAACTCTCATTTCTTTCCTGTCTTTCCCTTCTCTTCCTCTTTCTTCAACTCTCTTTCTCTCACCACTTACGCCATGTTTAGTGTACATATTTGTAATATATTGGATTTTATTAATGTGTATTTGTTATTACATTGATTACTTATTACAGTGTAATTATTTATTATGATGATTATTAATGTGTAATTGCTTATTGTGCTATTGATTACTTGCTTGAATTATGTTGTTAAGATCTTGTTAAGTGTTATACAGTGTAGGTACCTGTGAGACCTCCTAACTAGGGATTGTACTGCCCGGGACGTGCAGTCCTTGGGAAGGGGGCAATGTTACGAATTTTCGGGGCAACCCGCTGCTCTGGGGCTTAAAATGGTTTAAAATTCGTATTCTACGCTTCAAATAGATAAATTTTGCTTTTTGTTGCATCAAAATCGGCCAATTAGAACCGGAGATACGGAGGTTTCGCTTTCCCATATGTTTTTCTATGAGCTTCTAGAAATCTCGAGAAATATTAGTCCTAGAGCTTAGATCTCTTCACTTTTGAGGACTTATTTTTGGCGCCAAATTTGGCGATATTTCGCCAAAAGTCGCCAAGCTTGGCGACTTTTTGGTCATTTGGCGCGATTTTCCCAATGGGGCCTGGAAGTTGTTTTTCCTGCATTAAAAACGCATAATAACCTAACATTTCTCTTCTATGACGTAATCAAAATTCACGCTTTATGTAGAACCCTCGAGAAATTGACTTTTCTGGAAACCTCTTGTACCTCCTGCGTCGGCTATTTATAGAAGCGGGCATCGCCCCGAAGCGAGTCAGTTGCGAGTTGAACATTCAATGTGTGAGGAGCTCTGAGTACGCTTGTTTTGTGTGAACTGATAGTGCTATAGAAGCTGTGTTTTAGCTTGCTTTGTGAAGCTGTTTTTAAAGTGCTGTGTGTAATTCTTCATTGCTGTGTCTTAAGGGATAGTGTACTATATCCCTTGAATATTTCCACGGAATTTTTGCCTGTAAAAGTGACTTATTTTGTGTGAGACATACAGCATTTGTGAGAGCTTCTGATCCAAGCGGATTGTTAAAAGCACGTTACTGCTAGATTGTGCTTGTGAATTGTGTGCAGCTGATTGTTCTACGAAGTTCTAGAAGAAATAAAGTTTGTGTTCCATCCTGACAAGTGACTTATTACTTGAACTTTTTACACCACTGGACTTTAGAACGACGAACCCCAGGAGTAGCAGAGTAATTCCGCAACACTATTAATACCTTAGATACTACATGATGTGGAGAACCGTTTTATTTTATAATTAAATAGTTGTGTACCCGCTCTTCGCAAGGCAAGAAGAGAACATTTTCCTAAAAAATGTGATCATAACTCTTGTGAGAAAACAGAATCTCCAAGAAAAAAGAAAGTTCTGTTACAGTCTTTTCTGTTGAAACTACCGCGGGATATATTAACGCGACTGTTAGACTTACTTACTATTTTGTTAGCTGTGATGTAAGACGGTTGTTGAAGAATGAATAGAAGGCTTAGTTTCACGAAATATTTATTAATGCGATATATTGTACTTTGATCAATATTGCCTTAGCATATCTACTTACAATAATTATACTATCTTTTACTGATACCAATACAATATACTGTATTGGTATTGAAATGAAAATAATTCTTTACTTAAAAATTCGTAAAAAATCTCCTAATTTATATTTTCCACTGGTTTTTCTTTTAAAGGAGGGCGAAATGTATGCTCCGTCATTTGACAAAATATATAAGAGTTATGACGGATAGAATTCAAGATGCAGCAATTTTAAAAATATTTTACGAAAGTCAGCGTCCAATTTAATTTTACTTGAAAAATTCCCAAAAATCTGAAAAATTATGTTACACAGTCCGAACAAACAATTTTTAAAAGAAAATTTTCTCCTCTATCCGATGATGTAAATTTCGTTTTCTTGCGAGTGTAATTACCGGCGTTATTACGCATTAAGCGAGAAAAATCGCTAAAAATCGGACAAAACATAAAATAAAACATTTTCTAATTCGAATTTCGAAAAAATCGCTCCGAGGCGTGTTAGGATCTGTCCTAGTGAAGCCGTATGCAAAATTTGGTAGGTCTGCGACCAACCGTCTCGGCGCAATGCGATCCAGAGACGCGCGCAAAAAGATCGGTGGTCACAAACTTGCCTACATAGCTACATACAATGCATACTCTCGGATTTTATTATATAAGACTAGCTGCGTACCCGTTCTCCGCACGGTAGGGAACGAAACTTTTTCTTACATGCATAGTGCCAATTGATTCCAGTGATTTGGGATCTAAAAATAAGCAAAATGATTTGACTCTTGGCGTAAAGTTACTCATTAGTTATTTGTAAAGTTAGTATAAGTACTGACCTGAGACCATTGTTAATATTATGACGCAAAAAACTATGTCGGTGTCATTAGCAATTAGAAAAGAAAAGCGCGACGGTTCGCAGTGAAAATTCCTGATATTCAAAATGTCTCATTTCTGCATCATACTCTTTTTTAGATTTAAGTTATGCCATTAATACCTTAGATACTACATGGTGTGGAGAACCCTTTTATTTTATAATTAAATAGTGCATCCGCTCTTCGCAAGGCAAGAAGAGAACATTTTCCTAAAATGCGATCATAACTACTTGTGACAAGAAAAAAAAAATCTCCAAGAAAAAAGTTGTGTGACAGTCTTTTCTGTTGAAACAACCGCGGGATATATTAACGCGTAGAATTACATAATGTTTTGTCAGCTGTGATGTAATACGGCTGTTGAAAAATGAATAGAAGACTTAGTTTCACGAAATATTTATTAATGCGGTATATTGTGCTTTGATCAATATTGCCCCAGCATATCTACTAACTATTACTTATACTATCTTTTACTGATACCAATACAATATATTTTCGTTTTTCAGTCGTTAATACTTAATTTAAAGAAACGGCTTAGATATTTGTCACGAATGTAGTCTTTTAGTCTTTGGTGACTTTTGCAATTTATGCATTAGTATAAACGATAATCATTTCACTTTATGGTTGCCACTAAAACAGCTCTCCATACATTTGTATGCTTAATTATTGTCAGATTAGCGTATTTAGCACCAGGGCCCTAGTATCTCACGGGCAAATCGGGACTTTCCCCAGTGCCTCCGGCTCGAAATGGCCCCCAATTTCAAATGTTGTTCTGAAATATTCTTTTTTATAAACATATATTTTATGAAAAATAAAAAAAATTTCATAGATGGAGGCCCCCAAATTCATTAATGCCCGGGGTCCCTATTTGCCATAATCAGGACCTGTTTAGCACCGTAAAATCTTTCTTGCGATTCGAAAACGTGTCCCGTTTAAAATCTCAATTGAAAATAATGCTGGTTAATTCACTTGTGAAAAAACAGCATTCAATTATTTTTCTGGCAACGTACAGGAAAATATAGAATTATTTCACGTATTATACCGCGTATGTTTTGCTCGTGAGTCCGTGTTTCTGATTGAGTTTCGAAAGGGGTTTTAAACTCGTGACGTCAAAGTGGCGCACATTTCACATGTGAAAACTAATTATTTTTAAATAATTTTAATTATTTTTTTTCAACTAGCAATTTTAATCATTGTTACTGTCTCCAAGGCAACCAAAACGCAAGATATCATACAGAAAATTTTAAGCTGCTGCGATTGAAATGAAAATCCTTCTTTACTTAAAAATTCGTAAAAAATCTCCTAATTTATATTTTCCTCTGGTTTTTCTTTTAAAAGAGTTCGAAATGTATGCTCCGTCATTTGACAAAATATAAGAAAGTTATGACGGATAGAATTTAATATGCAGCAGTTTTAAAAATATTTTACGAAAGTCAGAGTCAAATTTAATTTTATTTGAAAAATTCCCAAAAATCTGCAAATTATGTTACACAGTCCGAACAAACAGTTTTTAAAAGAAAATTTTCTCCTCTATCCGATGATGTAAATTTCGTTTTCTTGCGAGTGTAATGACCGGCGTTATTACGCATTATGCGAGAAAAATCACTAAAAATTTGACAAAACAGAAAATAAAACATTTTCTAAATCGAATTTCGAAAAAATCGCTCCGAGGCGTGTTAGGATCTGTCCTAGTGAAGCCGTATGCAAAACTGGGTAGGTCTGTGACCAACCGTCTCGGCGCAATGCGATCGAGAGACGCGCGCAAGAAGATCGGAGGTCACAAACCTACCTACATAGCTACATACAATGTTTACTCTCGGATTTTATTATATACTAGCTGCGTGCCCGTTCTCCGCACGGCAGGGAGCGAAACTTTTTCTTACATGTATAGTTCGAATTGATTCCAGAGATTTGGAATCTAAAAATAAGCAAAATGATTTGACTCTTCGTGTAAAGTTACTCATTACTTATTCCTAAAGTTAGTATAAGTACTGACCTGTGACCATTGTTGTAACGATCAGAAACGATCATTGTGTAACGATTCACTGTTTAACTATCAGAAAAGAAAAGCGTGACGGTTTTCAGTGAAAATTCCTAATTTTCAAAATGTCTCATTTCCACATCATACTCTTTTTTAGATTTAAGCTATTAGATCTAAAGCTTAAACTAATAGCTTAAGCTATTAGATTAAGCTTAAGCTATTAGTTTAGATTTAAGCTAACATTAATACCTTAGATACTACATGAAGTAGAGAACCGTTTTATTTTATAATTAAATAGTTGTGTACCCGCTCTTTGCATGGCAAGAGAAGAACATTTTCCTAAAATGTGATCATAACTACTTGTGACAAAACAGAATCTCTAAGAAAAAAGAAAGTTCTGTTAGTCTTTTCTGTTGAAACTACCGCGTGATATATTAACGCGACGTAGAATTACTTAATGTTTTGTTACCTGTGATGTAATACGGCTGTTAAAAAATGAATAGAAGACTTAGTTTCACAAAATATTTATTAATGCGGTTTATTGTGGTTTGATCAATATTGCATTATCATATCTACTTACTATTAATTATACTATCTTTTACTGATACCAATACAATATACTGTCGTTTTGCAACCGTTAATGCTTAATTTAAAGAAACGGTTTAGATATTTGCCATGAATGTAGGCTTTTACTCTTTGGTAATACTTTGCAATTTACGCATTAGCATAAACGATAATCATTTCAGTTTACGGTTGCCACTAAATCAGCTCTCGATAAATTTTTACGCATAGTTCTTGTCAGATTGGTGTATTTAGCACCAGGGCCCTGCTATCGCATGGGGAAATCGGGACTTTGCCCAGGGGCCTCCGGCTCGAAATGGCCCCCAATTTCAAATGTTGTTCTTTTTTTACAAAACAAAAATTATGAAAAATAAAACAAATTTCATACATGCGGGGCCCCCCAATGCCGGGGCCCCCTGTTGGTCATAATCAGGCCCTCTTTAACACCGCAATATATTTCCTGCTATTCGAAAACGTGACCCGTTTAAAATCTCAATCGGAAATAATGCTGGATAATTAATTCACTGGTGAAAAAACAGCATCCAATTATTTATCTGGCAACTTAAAGTAAAATATAGAATTATTTCATGCGTGGCGTATGTTTTGCTTGTGAGTCCGTTATTCTGATTGAGTTTCGAAAGAGGTTTTAAACTTATTACATCAAAATCACGCACTTTTCACATGCGAAACCTCAGTTATTTTAAAGTAATTTTTTCTTTTTCAACTGGCAATTTTAATCATTGTTACTGTCTCCAAGACAACCAAAACGCAAGATATCATACCGAAAATTTTAAGCTGCTGCGATTGAAATGAAAATCCTTCTTTATTTAAAAATTCGTAAAAAATCTCCTAATTTATATTTTCCTCTGGTTTTTCTTTTGAAAGAGGGCGAAATGTATGCTCCGTCATTTGACAAAATATAAAAGAGTTATGACGGATAGAATTCAAGATGCAGCAGTTTTAAAAATATTTTACGAAAGTCAGCGTCATATTTAATTTTATTTGAAAAATTCCCAAAAATCTGAAAATTATGTTACACAGTCCGAACAAACAATTTTTAAAAGAAAACTTTCTCCTCTATCTGATGATGTAAATTTCGTTTTCTTGCGAGTGTAATTATCGGCATTATTACGTATTAAGCGAGAAAAATCGCTAAAAATCGGACAAAACATAAAATAAAACATTTTTGAATTCGAATTTCGGAAAAATCGCTCCAAGGCGTGTTAGGATCTGTCCTAGTGAAGCCGTATACAAAATTCGGTAGGTCTGCGACCAACCGTCTCGGCGCAATGCGATCCAGAGGCGTGCACAAGAAGATCGGTGGTCACAAACTTACCTACCTACATAGCTACATACAATGTTTACTCTCGGATTTTATTATATAAGACTAGCTGCGTACCCGTTCTCCGCACGGTAGGGAACAAAGCTTTTTCTTACATGTATAATTCGAATTGATTCCAGTAATGTGGAATCTAAAAATAAACAAAATGATTTGACTCTTGGCGTAAAGTTACTCATTATTCTAACTTTACGAATAACTAAATACTGATCTGAAAATATTGTTAATATTATGAAACAAAAAACTATCTCAGTGTCATTGGCGATCAGAAAAAGAAAAGCATGACGGTTCCTAAAAGTTTCTAACTTTCAAAATGTCTCATTTCTACATCATACTCTTTTTTAGATTTAAGTTATACCATTAATACCTTAGATACTACATGATGTGAAGAACCGTTTTTTTTAAATAATTAAATAGTTGTGTGTACCCGCTCTTCGCAAGGCAAGAAGAGAACATTTTCTTAAAATGTTATCATAACTACTTGTGACAAACAGAATCTCCAAGAAAAAAAAAGTTCAGGTACAGAATTTTCTGTTGAAATTACCGCGGGATATATTAACGCAACGTAGAATTATTTAATGTTTAGTTAGCTGTGATGTAAGATGGCTGTTGAAAAACGAAAAGAAACGAATAGTTTCACGAAATATTTATTAACGCGGTATATTGTGCTTTGATCAATATTGCCCTAGCATATCTAATAACTAATACTAAGAGTATCCTTTACTGATACCAATATATTTTCGTTTTTCCATCTTTAATGTTTAATTTAAAGAAACGGTTTAGATATTTGCCACTAATGTAGTTTTTTATTCTTTGGTGATTCTTTGCAATTTACGCATTAGTATAAACGATAATCATTTCACTTTCTGGCTGCCATTAAAACAGCTCTCCATACATTCTTATGCATAACTCTTGTCAGATTGGCATATTTAGCACGTAAAATATTTCCTGCGATTCGAAAACGTGTCCCGTTTAAAAATTATATCGAAAATAATGCTGGATAATTCATCGTTGAAAAAACAGCATTCAATTCTTTTTCTGGCAACGTATTATAAAATAGGGAATAATTTCGTGCGTGGCGTATGTTTTGTTTGTGAGCCCGTAGTTTTGATTGAGTTTCGAAAGGGGTTTTAATCTCGTGAAATCTAAGTCATTTTGATCTAACATGTGGAAACTCATTTATTTTAAAGTCATTTTATTTATATTTTTCAAATGGCAATTTTATTCATTTTTACTGTTTCCCAGACAACCATAGCGGAAGATATGATACCGAAATCTTGAAACAGCTTTTATTAAATTCAAAATCCTTCTTTACATAAAAATTCGTAAAAAATCTCCTAATTTATATTTTTCCTCCATTCTTCTTTTAAAAGTGGGCGAAATATATGCTCCGTCTTTCGCAGAAATATAAAAAAGTTATGACTGATAGAATGACAGATGCAACAGTTTTAAAATTACTTTTACGCAAACGCCGTCAAAAGAGAAATTCTTTTTAAAAATTCCCAAAAATCTGCAAAATATGTTACATAGTCAAAACAAACTGTTTTCGAAAGAAAATTTTCTCCTCTATCCGATGATGCAAATATCGTTTTATTGCGAGTGCAATGACCGGCGTTATTACATATTATGCAAGAAAAATCGCTAAAAATCGGACAAAACATAAAATAAAACATTTTCTAATTCGAATTTCGAAAAAATCGCTCCGAGGCGTGTTAGTATCTGTCCTAGTGAAGCCGTATGCAAAATTCGGTAGGTCTGCGACCAACCGTCTCGGCGCAATGCAATCGAGAGACGCGCGCAAGAAGATCGGAGGTCACAAACCTACCTACAAACCTAGCTACATACAATGTTTACTCTCGGATTTTATTATATATAAGATAAGATAAGACTAGCTGCTTACCCGTTCTCCGCACGGTGGCAAACGAATATTTTCCTTAAACATATAATTCGAATTAAACCCAGTAATGCGGAATCTCAAAACGCGTAAAAAATACTTGAATCGTGACTCAAAGTTGACGTCATGAGTGCAAATCTGAGATGATTGCAACCTGATGACACAAAAACTTCGTCAGTGTCACTGGCGATGAAAAAAGAAGATCTTTACGGTATCCAGCTGAAACTTCTTTCTTTCGAAAAATGCCTGATTTCTACATCATATAATTTTGTTTTTTAGGCTTAATTATAGCATTTAATAAATGCCATATGAATAAATTACATGATGTTGGCAACTATTTTATTTTATCTTGCATTTCTTAAAGTGTGGAAAATACATTAGCGCAGTTATTTTGCAGATGACTTTATTGAATTTCACCTAAATTAACAAAACATTACATAAAATAATAGTTGCACCACGTACGTTAGAAGTCAAAATTGCACACAGTTTTCGTGAAAATCAAGTCACATTTCAAATGAAAACATTTGTGACGTAACTTCTGCGATGAAGTTTATCACCCTTACTAAACTCTTAATGCAGTATCACACTTATTACATAAAACTGACGTTGGTCTCACTGTCCACTCGCCATAATAAATAACTAATATCATGTTCTATTTTTAACAATTTACAGTAGACCCCTTCATAACATGGGTCTAAAACACGAATTCGTAGAACACGGCGAAAAAATTGTGATCGTTTTCGTGTAACACGTTAAAAGAGACTCGTACAGCACGGTAAAATGAGACACATGTTCTGATATTATGACTTTTTAGCTCCTGTAATTAACATAACTTTTGAATGGCAACACCAAACATCATTGCATTTCTACGGAGTGCAAATAAGTTTTGCCGCGATTATTCCGCGCAGTTCGCTCTCCAGGTGGAGTATAGCGCAGGACCCGTACAACACAGATTCCTATAACATGGAACGTATCTACCGTGTTATAGGGAATCTACCGCAGTTGCATAGAGTCAAATTCAAAAGAAAATTCTGGGTTGCCGTATTTAGTAATATTTCATCTCGCCTTTGGTGGCAAATATCCGAACTGTATCAAAAGTAAACTTAAAAAAATTTTAAATTCTGTATAACCCTCGAAACAACTTCGGTGTTTACCATCTACGACGGTTTTTCATGACATGACAACATATGCTTGCGTGCAGTGGCGTAGCCAAGGAGGGGACAGGGGGTCACAACCACCCATGAGGAGTTTATTGCCATACAAAATGAACTAAAAATCGGACAAAACATAAAATAAAACATTTTCTAATTCGAATTTCTATAAAATCGCTCCGAGGCGTGTTAGTATCTGTCCTAGTGAAGCCGTATGCAAAATTCGGTAGGTCTGCGACCAACCGTCTCGGCGCAATGCGATCGAGAGACGCGCGCAAGAAGATCGGAGGTCACAAACCTACCTACATAGTTACATACAATGTTTACTCTCGGATTTTATCATATACTAGCTGCGTACCCGTTCTCCGCACGGTAGGGAGCAAAACTTTTTCTTGCATGTATAATTCGAATTGATTCCAGTAATGTGGAATCTAAAAATAAACAACATGATTTTACTCTTGGCGTAAAGTTACTCATTAGTTATTCGTAAAGTTAGTATAAATACTGATCTGAGAACATTGTTAATATTATGAAACAAAAAACTATGTCGGTGTCCTTGGCGTAAAGTTACTCATTAGTTATTCGTAAAGTTAGTATAAATACTGATCTGAGAACATTGTTAATATTATGAAACAAAAAACTATGTCGGTGTCATTGGCGATCAGAAAAAGAAAAGCGTGACGGTCCCTAAAAATTTCTAACTTTCAAAATGTCTCATTTCTACATCATACTCTTTTTTAGATTTAAGTTATACCATTAATACCTTAGATACTACATGATGTGAAGAACCGTTTTTTTTTTATAATTAAATAGTTGTGTGTACCCGCTCTTCGCAAGACAAGAAGAGAACATTTTCCTAAAATGTTATCATAACTACTGTGACAAACAGAATCTCCAAGAAAAAAAAAGTTCAGGTACAGAATTTTCTGTTGAAATTACGCGGGATATATTAACGCGACGTAGAATTATTTAATGTTTAGTTAGCTGTGATGTAAGATGGCTGTTGAAAAACGAAAAGAAACGAATAGTTTTACGAAATATTTATTAACGCGGTATATCGTGCTTTGATCAATATTGCCCTAGGATATCTAATAACTATTACTAAGAGTATCCTTTACTGATACCAATATATTTTCGCTTTTCCATCTTTAATGTTTAATTTAAAGAAACGGTTTAGATATTTGCCACTAATGTAGTTTTTTATTCTTTGGTGATTCTTTGCAATTTACGCATTAGTATAAACGATAATCATTTCACTTTCTGGCTGCCATTAAAACAGCTCTCCATACATTCTTATGCATAACTCTTGTCAGATTGGCGTATTTAGCACGTAAAATATTTCCTGCGATTCGAAAACGTGTCCCGTTTAAAAATTATATCGAAAATAATGCTGGATAATTCATCGTTGAAAAAACAGCATTCAATTCTTTTTCTGGCAACGTATTATAAAATAGGGAATAATTTCGTGCGTGGCGTATGTTTTGTTTGTGAGCCCGTAATTTTGATTGAGTTTCGAAAGGGGTTTTAATCTCGTGAAATCTAAGTCATTTTGATCTAACATGTGGAAACTCAGTTATTTTAAAGTCATTTTATTTATGTTTTTCAAATGGCAATTTTATTCATTGTTACTGTTTCCCAGACAACCATAGCGGAAGATATCATACCGAAATCTTGAAACAGCTTTTATTAAATTCAAAATCCTTCTTTACATAAAAATTCGTAAAAAATCTCCTAATTTATATTTTTCCTCCGTTCTTCTTTTAAAAGTGGGCGAAATATATGCTCCGTCTTTCGCCGAAATATAAAAAAGTTATGACAGATAGAATGACAGATGCAACAGTTTTAAAATTACTTTTACGCAAACGTCGTCAAAAGAGAAATTCTTTTTAAAAATTCCCAAAAATCTGCAAAATATGTTAGTCAAAACAAACTGTTTTCGAAAGAAAATTTTCTCCTCTATCCGATGATGCAAATATCGTTTTATTGCGAGTGCAATGACCGGCGTTATTACGTATTATGCAAGAAAAATCGCTAAAAATCGCACAAAACATAAAATAAAACATTTTCTAATTCGAATTTCGAAAAAATCGCTCCGAGGCGTGTTAGTATCTGTCCTAGTGAAGCTGTATGCAAAATTCGGTAGGTCTGCGACCAACCGTCTCGGCGCAATGCGATCGAGAGACGCGCGCAAGAAGATCGGAGGTCACAAACCTACCTACAAACCTAGCTACATACAATGTTTACTCTCGGATTTTATTATATATAAGATAAGATAAGACTAGCTGCTTACCCGTTCTCCGCACGGTGGCAAACGAATATTTTCCTTAAACATATAATTCGAATTAAACCCAGTAATGCGGAATCTCAAAACGCGTAAAAAATACTTGAATCGTGACTCAAAGTTGACGTCATGAGTGCAAATCTGAGATGATTGCAACCTGATGACACAAAAACTTCGTCAGTGTCACTGGCGATGAAAAAAGAAGATCTTTACGGTATCCAGCTGAAACTTCTTTCTTTCGAAAAATGCCTGATTTCTACATCATATAATTTTGTTTTTTAGGCTTAATTATAGCATTTAATAAATGCCATATGAATAAATTACATGATGTTGGCAACTATTTTATTTTATCTTGCATTTCTTAAACTGTAGAAAATACATTAGCGCAGTTATTTTGCAGATGACTTTATTGAATTTCACCTAAATTAACAAAACATTACATAAAATAATAGTTGCACCACGTACGTTAGAAGTCAAAATTGCACACAGTTTTCGTGAAAATCAAGTCACATTTCAAATGAAAACATTTGTGACGTAACTTCTGCGATGAAGTTTATCACCCTTACTAAACTCTTAATGCAGTATCACACTTATTACATAAAACTGACGTTGGTCTCACTGTCCACTCGCCATAATAAATAACTAATATCATGTTCTATTTTTAACAATTTACAGTAGACCCCTTCATAACATGGGTCTAAAACACGAATTCGTAGAACACGGCGCAAAAATTGTGATCGTTTTCGTGTAACACGTTAAAAGAGACTCGTACAGCACGGTAAAATGAGACACATGTTCTGATATTATGACTTTTTAGCTCCTGTAATTAACATAACTTTTGAATGGCAACACCAAACATCATTGCATTTCTACGGAGTGCGAATAAGTTTTGCCGCGATTATTCCGCGCAGTTCGCTCTCCAGGTGGAGTATAGCGCAGGACCCGTACAACACAGATTCCTATAACATGGAACGTATCTACCGTGTTATAGGGAATCTACTGCAGTTGCATAGAGTCAAATTCAAAGAAAATTCTGGGTTGCCGTATTTAGTAATATTTCATCTCGCCTTTGGTGGCAAATATCCGAACTGTATCAAAAGTAAACTTTAAAAAATTTTAAATTCTGTATAACCCTCGAAACAACTTCGGAGTTTACCATCTACGACGGTTTTTCATGACATGACAACATATGCTTGCGTGCAGTGGCGTAGCCAAGGAGGGGACAGGGGGTCACAACCACCCATGAGGAGTTTATTGCCATACAAAATGAATATTCTTCACTCCCTTATCACACACGCGTATACATACATATGTGTGAGCTGCAGTAGTCGTAACACCCCCATGAAAAATTTCTGGATACGTCACTGCTAGCTCCTAATTGATCATTTTTCTTTTTATGTATAAGTGATCAATATACTTCAGGATGAGATCTCCATTGAAAAAAAATGGTCTAAAAAATCTGACCCCAGAAAACTCTGATTAACACAGTGGGGTACCATGGGCCGTACCCAGATAAAAATTTCGGGGGGAGGGGGGGGGGACCAAAATATGAAAAAGCCCAATTTTTCACAAAAAGTTTCATTATTATTGTCTTGTTAACAAAGTTTTAGATTTCGGGGGGGGGGGGTACCGGACCCTCTGGTCCCCCACCCCGAGTACGGCCTTGGGGGTTACACAAATACGCGCCGGACATACGCTCTTGTTTATGTCCAAAGGAACATGTACATTAGTGCTTATGTGCAGCTCCGGATAATCTACCAGCAAGGCAGCAAAATATGACATAAAAGTGGCACCCACACGCGAAGGAAGTAAAATCAAAGGTATGTAGAATTGCATGAAAACTTCGATTATTTTTAAAGTGCAATGCAAGTCCCTTACAGTTCTATTTGTTTCCAATTTGATGCGTTTTCACTTTTACGAGTCTTAAAAGCTGTAGAAATGAGTGGTTTCACTTATAATTGTTAAATTTAACAACTTAAGTGGCAACAATGGATTCCGTTGCTACGGAAACTATAGCAATGTTAAAAATAGAACATGAAATGAGATATTTATGTTTACTTTGCTAGAATTGCCATATTGGCGTCATTAACGCCAACAGTCGATGTCAAATAGCTCAAATCGCAAATTAAACTTGACACTAAAGGCAATTCGCAATCCCCTGTTTGGCGGAATTTAAACATAAAATATCTATGCATACGCTAGTGACATCGGCTCATCTCAATTGTGGAATGGAATTAATAATACGAACAGAGTGGCACTACATTTGAGTATTTTCGCCTACTTTGCTAAGAAATGAAGTAAAGTAGGAATCAACATAGATTTCAATTCGTAAAACAAAAAATATATTAGACAGTATTAATTATGTCTGTTTCTAACAGTTTCCAATAAAAGAAACGTAGCGCTGCTTTAACATATAAGAATCAATTATTTAATACACATGTAGTACTTCAATCGCCAAAATGCCAACATACACCATTTTGCGAGATCTTTTTGTTTTCAGGGAATCATTCGAAGGTTTGATTTAACGGCAATCAAAATGGGAAATAGTTATCTATCATTCATATAGTTCACTCACCAAAATTTAATCCAATAGGCATCTAATTGATTAGTAGCAGTTATTTAAATTATTAACTATAACGGGTTTTAATCAGCGTTAACTACCATGTACAAAGTGAGAGAATTTCAATTTTCTGAAATTTGGCGGAATTCCTCCAATTTAAATCAGTTTATTTAATTTGGCGAAAATTCTGTAGATCGTTTAAAATCGCCTTAATAACAGCATTATTTCTGTATGAAAAATCGAAGTATAGCGCCGTATTCTAATAAAACTTATACTTATTAAAAATACTATTTCCTTACGCTCTCAGTAAATTGCGCCAAGCCCAAAACTGTGCAAATCGGTAGAACCTACTACTTTCTCAAAATCGCCAAATCAGCCATTTTTTTTCATGTTCATCATCAACATGTCATCATTTTTTTTCATGTTCAAATATACATATTAGTCTCGGAAATCTCTCAATCCCTTTTACACATAAAAAACATTGAATTCCTGCTCTGATTTCACATGAACGCAATATTTTAATTAAAAAATAACTTTGTAAATAATCTAAACAGAAAAAAAAATCATTATTCTTTTATTTTTACTGCGGGAGTCTAAATAATTTAATAAAATAGCCAAACATGGCAACCTCGATGCTTATTTCCCCCTTTTTTTACTACAGGGTTTACAATTGAGGAATTGCGGAGATCAAAAATTAGCGTTTTTAACGGGTTTTTGATCAATATCTCCTAAACAAATTCGAATTTCGAAATTTAAAATTAGCGGAGGTTCTTTCTCGAAATTTTCCGAATTCGTGTATACCTCGTTTGAAACTCAACTCCCAGCCGTTTAGGAGGAGATGATGCTACACACACACACACACACACACAGACAGACGCGCACAGATTTTAATAGTATAGAAGACTAGAAGATAAATCTCGCTGTATAGGCAGTTACAATGGGAGCTAGTTTTGGGGCCCAAAAATCAGGGTGTGTTTTTACATGTCTTTTTTTTAAATTTATTTATTTTTATTGCTGTTCTTCTAGTGCTCATTTATACAATTTATAAAAGACTTCAAATATACTGCCATTTCCTAATTTTTCACGACTCGACACGTTCTACGAGACTCTTACCCAGAACGACGGTCGTATGAGCAGCCAAAACCAGAGGGGCCTCGTCCGCATACGCCTCATCCTGTTGTCCTTATATGCTGTGGGTCAGTCGGCCGAGAGGAAGAGGGAGGGACTCGTCCGGTTTCTGGAGGCGTACTGGAATACGTTTCCTGACCCCTTGGTGTCGGAGGAAGAAGTACGAGAGTTTTTGCTCCTCTGGATAGACGACGACAGAAGGACGGACGCGGTCGACCAGATAGTCGATACATTTGTCCGCCTGTTCGGCCGCCGTGCGTACGAGCCGAGGCGCCTTTCGCACCTGTGCCGTTGCACGGTGGGGCGCACCATCGTGCTGAATGCTGCCGTCACCTTGCCTGCAGCAGTCGAGCTCCTGCACCTTCCCAGAGTCATCAAAAGTTTCATCTTGTGCAATCCGGAGAGGTTGTCTCAGCAAGAGTGAGTGTAGCTGAAAAAATCAATAAATGTTTATTTTCTCTTACAGCATTTGGTTTCCTTTTGCTTTAACTGATGTATTGCTTGAGCTTTGGTTTCAGTGGCGCGTACCTAGGTAAAACAGCGCCCATGTCAGACAATAGAACCGCGCTCTTTCTCTTAGCGAGATCGATGCATACCACTTCGTTGGTATGGTCGTTCTTGGACATTTCTTTTGAGTGAGTCTTTGTACTGGTTTCTGCCTTGAGGATGCATTATGCAAATTAAAAAACTCATTGATGTAAGTTCTCAAGACAGTGATTAAAGATAAACAGTTTAGTGTTTCATAGGCTCTTAACCAGTTCGTTCACATCTTTGCAGGGTCACGACAACAGCGGTACTCCATTTCGTGCTTGTCGTTCTTTCCCGGCTGGAGCCCCTGTTGCAACCCATGGCAGACAACAAGACTGCACTCTTTCTCTGAGTGAGAACGACGCATACCACTTCGTTGGTACGATCACTCTGTGAAATTTCCATTGAGTTAACATTCAGGTTTGTGCCTTCGGGATTCATTCAAGTCACGAAAATTATAAATATAGTCAAAGCCAGTGGCGTAGCCAGAAATTTTTCATGGAGGGGGTTACCACTACTGCAACTCACATATATGCATACATGTGTGTGATAAAGGAGTGAAGAATATACATTTTTTATGCAAAAAATTCCTCATGGGAAGGGGTTATGACCCCCCTAACCCCCTTTGGCTACGCCTCTGGTCAAAGCTTATTAGTACATCACTCTCGGGGATACTTAAAAATACCTTACTAAACGGTGTGACTTCTTAAGCGAAGTTTATATTAAATGCAAAACGAAATTGTAAAGGTTTTTATAAAAAATGTGACTATAAGTATACTTACATGATGATTTATATAAATCAGTAGAATAATAATTTAAATTAATAAAAGAGACGACAACTCAAGGAATTTGGTGTAAAGTTGATCCGTAGTGCTTATAATTTAACTGTACAATCTGTCATGTTTAATTTGCCATCGTATGCAGGTCCTGATTACGACAGCATGAGGCCCTGGTACTTCACACATTTCGTGCTCGGGGAGGTAGCTCTCCCAAAAATACAGTGATAATTTAACATTTTTTTTTAAAAATAACACTCAGTCGTTTCCAGTTAGAAAAACGAAGCCATTTAGCAGAACACAGTCCTGTTTTTTTTTTCTTTTTTTTTTTTTTTTTTTTTTTTTTTTTAAAGTGGTTTGTATCAACCTTTACTATGGATCATATGCCTTTTACACACGAATGAATTGCCTTTAAAACACCTTTTTTCATATGCACACGATATTATAATTAAAAAAAATAACCTTACGAATATAAACTAAAAAAGAAATCATGATTATTCTTTTATTTTTACTTTAAGAATTTAAAACATTTTATTCGACAAAATCGCCACACATGGCATCCACGATGCTTATTTCACACTTTTTTCACTACAGGGGTTAAAAATCCCTTTAATTCCGGGAACGGGTGGACTTTCAAAGTTTTAAAATGGACTATCATTTATTTTATATTATTTTACATATCTGTGCAAAATTTCAGGCTGATAGGTCCATTTTTGTGGATTTGTATACTGATCAAATCCACAAACAAACAGAATTTTATTTTTATTTATAAGGATATATGTAGGTAGATTTGGCATAAAACTGGCATAATTTCCGTGGTATTTAATGTTTTTCATATGCACGCGCTTCTTTATTGAAGTAATAGCTTCTTGATAGCTCAAAACATCAATCATTTTATACGGTCGAAAGTCGCCAAGCATGGCAACGTAAAAACGATTTTTAATTAATAATTAAAAAAGTAATTAAAAATCTAAAATTCTAAGTAGCCTATAACCTTCTCCAGGGTCCCATCTATAGCTAAACCGGAATTCATCGTAATCGATTCAGCGGTTTAGGCGTGAAAGCGTCATAAACAAACCAAAAAAACAAACTCACTTTCGCATTTATAATATTAGTTAGGATTAAGGATTTGTTTGAGCATGTTCAGCACAAATCCAAATCTTGTTTTTAAACGTATTCATTTGATAACTGTTGGAATCACGTTCCGTTTAATAAAAGCGTTGTTTCTTTTTGAATAATTTCTTGAATCTCTGCTACTGACATTGTTAAGTAAATACTCGGTTGATGGTTAGCTGCCAACATTTCCGATTTCTCCGAGAGATTTTCTACCACTGATTTTTGCCAATCAATTCGGACTTAACTTGACGCCAAAAATTTAATGTAAAATAAAGCTGTTAAAAAATTGTGGTAGGAATCTCCCGAAGAACACGAGAAGGTTGACAGCTATGCTTATGAGCTGTACAGGCTGCTGTGCTTGCATTTCAGTTACATCCCTTTGCACTTCAAGAGTCATGTGTCACAAGAGTTATGTTCTAGGAGATGTGACCATTTTAGTATGGCTATCTCGGACTAAGGTAGTCACGCTCCCTACGACAGATGACTTTTCGAGTGCAAAAGGGTATGACTAAAATGTCATCACCATAGCCTCAAATCTCGCCATGGAGGCTATGTCTCTTCCTACAAAATCCTTTGTGATTCAGCTGTAAGAAAATAGTTTATTCATCTCGTAAATAATTTCTAGCATGAATGTCGCATTCGCATAAAACAACTAAACACGCATTTGTAAGAAACAACTAAAAAGTGTAAAAACGGTTCACTTAGATTATGGGAAGGTATCATAGCAATATGTGGGAAAAATAATCCTGCTGTAACAGAGCACAGTTGTGGAAGTTTCTCTTATTTTGTCAATAATGTGTATTTAAGTGGCCTTATATAGTTTCTTCTGCTTTGAACTTTCGTAGGATATAGTAAATTATTTACCGTTGAGTGCAGCGCAGTTGGTGTAGGCGCTAAAGAACCACTCTCGCAAACTTTGGGTCTGGGATCAATGTCAGGCTCGGGCTTGGATGTTAAGTTGTCTGCCCCTTACAAGAGGGGGGGGGGCGGTGGTTTGCTCCCATAGAATACGTCGTTTATGAATATAGAGTGATCTCTATGAATATAGAGTTTATGAATCTTATACATTTTTTGTATTCATGACTTTACGATTGTCAATGCCATAGAAGAAAATCCGGATAGTTGATTTAGTTTACTCGGGTTAGTTTATTGAAATATTTTTCAAACGGAATGATAATGAAAAAAAAAATTCTTTCTTTTACATAGAACCGTTATGATTGAACACATTAACTCGCACGTTAAAAATATGTTTTACAAAACCGGAAAGATTAAGCGATAAATTTCAACATAAGAATTGTTATTTTCGATTATTCTACCGGGAGTGGTATATCCCTTAAGTAATCACGTAGCTTCCATCAACGGTCAACGTTGGTGGCTGACTTTAAGCTTGATAACCTGTTAACTAATGAATTAGTATCTAGTGCTAGTTTCGTGCAAGGCAACATCTTTTTTTTAAATTCACGACAAGAAGAGCCGAAGCAGCCCTGCTTTCTCCAAGCAGTGTTTTCAGTCATATATGTTGTGTTTGTTGCTGCTATTGGCCTCTGGCAACAGCGGGCCAGTGCCCAGTCCGCCCGCGGATACCATCCCACAACTGTGTTCTGTTACAGCAGGAATATTTTTCATACATATGGCTATAATGCCATACCGTAATCTAAGTGCGCAACCGCCGCTCCGCGGGGTGGTTGAACCCATTACAGAGGGGGGGACCAACCCCCTGAAAACGGCATCCCCAGAGGTATCGTTTAACAATTTGAAGGACATTGGAGCCACGACGTATTTTACGTGCACCAGCTCTCATTAGCGTACACGGTCCCACAGCAGTCGAGCCGAGAGGGAGTTGAACCTCCAAATCACTGGCCACGCCGGATGCTGTTTCACATGCCGTGTTCTTATGGGGACGGAGTTTAGCGCCCAAACCGCAGCGGGACAGTCATATATTCTTAACGTTAGCTGAGTACTCTCGAAGGTAAGAATTCTGGAATTTTGGCATTTCTGACTAACCGGGCTAAATGACAACTTTTTGTGTTTTCTTTCATCGCTCATGCCTGATTCATGAATGAGTTTAACAATTAAACACAAAGAAGTGTGCCCTGCTTCAATCTTACAGTTGAAAACTTCCTTCTGTTTTTTATTAGATGAAGGAACTCTAATTTTATATACCAAATAGTTAAAAATTTGTCTAAGACAAAATATCAGCAATAACAACCACATCTGTTCAGTAATTGTTTAACCCTCGTGAATACGGTAGTTTTCTTAAAGAAATGAAATCATCAAAAACAATATACATTACATTATTACTGCCATTATTTACGAACATTTAAGAGATTCGTTCCGAATAAAAGAATTTTCGCACTTTTTAACACAATTTTAACAAATCTTTCCGACTTTGGATACCCTTCGTGACATCTCTCTGACCTCTTTTCTGCCTTGCTACAAAATTGGAATCAGTAACTGATGTCTGCCTGTATTATCCGATTAGTGACGGGTAGTTAGAAGACGGCTGTGTTTTAATTGCGATTTTCGCGTTGTGCTTCATGAGTGTTTGGAATAGCAAATCATTACAGCGCATAGATCGTACATACTGAGGAAAACGAGCAACACTTTTCGTTAATAATCAGCACAGATAGGTCAGTTTTGTAAGTCAGCTGTGCTTTTTTGTTTAGTTTCAGAAATATTGTCTTTCTGTAGACGGTGAAAGTTTCTCGCTATTTGAAAAGAATATTTACGTTTGCGTGAAACGGTTTTGTCCCTCTCAATCATTGCGTGTTGGTTCCAAGTCGGTATTTTAAAACAACATAGAAGGTTAAATAATTTGGGACAAACTCGAGTTACTTATACTCAAAATACATTTTATGTATTGCTTCAATTATTATCCAAAACGTGTTTCACAAACCAATACATAATGGGATATACAGGGTGTCCGAAAAACGTGGTAACGAGCTCTAATTCTTTATCTATTACAGATAAGTGGACAATGTAAATTGAAACAAAATGTTCAAAATAAGTTCGGAAGTAAGACCTCGTTAAGAAAAAGTTCCTCTTGTTCATTTACAAAAAGTTGCACCTTTTTAAATTTATATACGAGCCCCGTACAGAAACATTTCAAATTAGCAAAATGTGCCCCATACACTAATTAGGTGATGTACCAAATAAGAGCCTTTCATCATACAACGTCTTAAAGGTATGTTTAAAGAAATATGATTTTTGAATATGCAGGATTTTGAATGTGAAAGTTTATTGCCAAACGGAAAAAAAAAGATTTTCTTTTGTAATTTCTGTACGACCCCTGAAATGCGATCCTTCGACGTGTTTCTTTTTCCTTCGAGAGCCATGGAAAAGTGGTTTAAGTCAGCGTTATATTAATCTTTATGTCTCTCACACTTTTTAAGCTATAATTCTCAAATTTTGTGTGTCACCTCATGAGTGTATGGGTCACATTTTACTAAATGTAAATAGTTTCTTATGGGGATCGTAGAAAAATTCAAAAAGTCTAATTTTTTATGAATGGACGAGAGGATTTTTTTCTTAACGGAGTCTTATTTCCGACCTTATTTTGAACATTTTTGGAATTTTCATTGCCCACATATCTCTAATAAATAGAGAAATAAAGCCCGTTACACCCTTTTTGGGTCACCCTGTATATTTTGTCTTATAAATGGTTCTAAAACATAAGCTGTTGCCCTTTCAGTTTTTATTGCAATCAAAAGTGATCAAGTCTGGGTTTGAAGAAATTTCATTATATATATATATTAGTCCTTGTATGTTTAGTTTTTAAGAAAACCTTTTTCGAAATAGTTAAAATCTTTTCCATTAAAAATGAAAGAATCATGTTATCAATATCCGAAGAATAAAACTAGATCCTTCGCAAAAGTACTGAAAAATGTTTTTTGTGTATTTTAGAATGATTATGCATGATAATGCGTAAGCTGGGCTGCTATGGGACTGTGTGCGTTAATGCTGCTCTCACCATGTAAAATCCGTCGTGGCTCAACTGTCCTCCATGTTTAATGCTACTTCCGTGAGGGTGCCGATTTCAGATGGTTGGTCCCTCATCTGAAATACTTTCAAAATTAGGGGACCCCGAGCTAGGACGGAATTTCTTCTAATGGGGCTCATTAAAATGGAATTCCGACCATCGCCTTCCTGTCTGAGGGATCTGGCACCGCTCCGCCGTTACCAAAGGGCACTAGAAACAACAGCACTGAAATTGTAAGCCAAAAGCCTACAACGAGTCCTCATGAAAATGCGACATTCCAAACTAATAGCATGATCATTATCCATCCCCACATTTGCATGAAAACATATTATAGGTTTTTTCCGGAGAAAATTTTACTGTCAATAGCTTAAACCAGTGGTTCCCTAATTTTTTTGAGTCGCGGCGCCCTTTTTCAACTAAAAATTTTCCAAGGCGCCCTACCCTCTGTAAAATTATGAATAGTACGAGATAAAAAAATAAAACTCGTTTATCTTCATTATTGAACGTTTACTTGTACTTTATTAACATTAAATTCATAATTAATGAGACTGCAAAGTGCTGCACATTTTTTCAAATGGACGAATTAAACTGGACACGGTCACACTCATTTATTTTTCCACCTTGACTTTTGATCTGTTCTTGCATTTTATTACAGCGACCGCCAAAAACCCAGCCTCGCACAAGTACGCCGTCGAAAATGGAACTAATGATTTTATTTAACTTATTAACGCAGTCGTTCCCGTCATGAAACCACTTAGTCCCAGCGCTTTCACTGGTGGTTGCAAAAAGTATGGTTAAATGTTCCAACGCCAAAAAAGCTCTTATTATTTAGCTCTTTTCATTACATGTGTCACGTATGTAACGTGTCGATTGGTCGCCATATTGCTGGTAGTTAGAGCGAGCGATGGCATCGCCTATGCTTTTTGAGCTTTAGGTAGTATACAGTTGTTCTTCAAAGGGTTAAGAAAGGAATGCCTTATTTTTAGAAACATTAAAGATAAATTGAAGACCTTTATTTCACTAAACACGAACTTCCATTCTCGCCCTTTACTTGTTAAGTAACGTTTCATGGAATTCTGCTTCGAACAGACTTGCATAATCGTCACATTCATGTACACCACTAATTCTAGGAACGGTTTTCACACACTTTATCCGAAGGTTTTTTAGCAATATTTTTGAATAACTGAAATGCTGAAAAAGCTGTATTCAAGGTGTTTTTTTTTTGCTAATGACAGGCATTTACGAAATCACACTGAAGCCCTTTCCAGGAATCGATACCAGACCCGTGGTGTAGTAGAATGGCTCTCTAACCACTACACAACCCGGGCGTCGTATTACTGATGTCAATAATTGGAAAATTTTAATTCCATAAACTGCCAGAATCTTCAAATGATACTTTTTTCATAATAATAATAATAATTTTAGCAGAATGCATTCCGGCATTTACTGCTGAAATGTTCAAGTACTCTTCGTCGGTGGCGTACATTAATGGATGCATACAAATCACACTTGGTGAAAAAATCTGCTTCGAAACATTGTTATCCGCCATTTCTCCACTAATCTAATTATTGTACACAATGATAGCTCCTTAAGCAATTCATGCTTACAGAGCCAAAATACTGTTT
>JAWZYV010001222.1:0-32950 GCA_038373885.1 Cheiracanthium punctorium
TTGAACCTCATCAGAAGGTGGGGGACTTCTGAATATTGCCTTGGAAATATACCCCTTGGAAACTGCTACAGACCGCCGAAAGGACATTCGGAACTGCGGATTTAACGTGCACGTACGGCACACGTACACGGTGGTCTTTAGTGGTACGTCGGTATCGAACCACAACCTTCCGGTTACGAGTCCAACGCCTTAACCACTGGAATTTCACTAGAAAAACTCTATTCAAACATTCTGTGAGAAAGCTGATTTTACGCTCCCCCCCTCTTCTGCTTGCACCCCTTGAAAGGGCTATCCAGCAACACCCTCGCTGCGACTTTGCTTAAAAAACCGATTGCAGGAACTGCGAACTCAGGAAACTGGAGCGATATAAAAAACTTAAGTCCGAAGCATCCCACAGCTGTAATTCACAGGGGGCGCAGAAGTGGCTAAATTAAAAATTTTTATTAAAAGAGGGAGTCAAAATCAAACGCATATCCCTTTTTACCAAGGTGATATAAACTTCATGAAATTTATTTTTTACTCATTTCTTGTCAAATGACTTAACCCTCTGAGCGTCTTGAAAATGGGCAAATAATGTAACGTTGTTTTCACGGTAAAATTTTCATGCAGCTTTAAAATTATTTAAAAAATAAAATTTTGATAGGAAGATTTATAATTTTCAAAAAGTTAACTCCTAAAATACCTATAAGCTTTAATATCGAAATATATTTTATGATGCCTTGGTGTTATAAATAATTTAAATTATAGATGCACTGCAGTGAAAACTGGACTGAAGTAGACGGGATTTTACGTCTCAGCCGCTTGGAGGGTTAAACGATTCTTGTCGCCCTACATTACATTCCGATTGATCAGTGGTGCACTAATGTAGTGGAATTTTCCTCTGTAACTTTTAGCATGATCTTTCGGAATGTCATACCGTGAAGGAATTTGCTTTATTTATCACCTGAAAAATGTCTCTCATATCTCGCCGTTAAAATTTTCTACCTGCGCCCCTGAGCTTAGTTCCCAGTAAATGGACCCTTGCTGTTCTATGGACACATTTATGTTTTGTCCTCTAACAGATTTATTTATTTGCCAGGAGAGGACAGCTCGCGTCTCTGAATGTGTCGCTTAGAGCTACATATACGTCCTTCCCGGAATTTCTCGCCACAATTTAGAACCTCATCAGAAGGTGGGGGACTTCTGAATATTGGCACCCCTCGAAAACTGCTAGCGACCACCGAGAGGACTTTCGGAACCACGGATTTAACGTGCACATACACCGCATGTACACGGTTCTCTAACAGATTAGAAAAGCACCATTTAAATATCCTGTCATAAAGCTGATTTTACGCCCCCTCTTCTGTTTGCGCTCTTCGAAAGGGCTAGCCCGCCTCACCCTCGCTGCGACTCTACTTAAAAAACCGATTGCAGGAGCTGCGAACTCAGTAAAGTGAAGCATTCTTCAGTTATAACTCACAAGCGCGCAAAAGTGGCGAAATGAAAGATTTTTGTTTAATAAAGGGCGTCAAAATCAGTCACAATTCCCTTTTGCCAACGCGATATAAAACACTTAAGTCTGAAGTATCCCACAGCTGCACAACTGCAAAAATTTACTTTTTAATTTATTTTTCAGTTCTTGTCAAATGGTTTAGACGATTTCTTTGTCTCCCTCACTCTAGAATATAGTCTGATGGATCAGGGCGTACTAAGGGAGTGAAAACTGAAATATACCGTGTTTACTCGAGTAATAGTCGCCCATTTTTGTCAATTTTTCATGGTGAAAGTGTAGGTGCGACTATTATGCGGGGAAAATCTACTACATATAATATTGTAACTATAAAGTTATTTTTTCTGCTTCAAAACGGGTGTGCGACTATTATGCGAGAGAGGCTATTACACGAGTAAACACGGCATCTTCCTTTGAAACTTTTTTTAGCATGATCTTTTAAATTTTTATACTATTTATTACTGTTATTTCGTTTATTTACGCTCTGAAAAATCTGTTCCTCCTTTCTGAGTGATATATCTGTTTCATTTGGAAACAAGAGTATAGCCCGGTGTAACCTACCAGAACCGTCCAAATTTCGCTCCCTCTACCCCTTTTTGCAGCTTTAATGACGACTTTATAATTTTTCAGCCCCGGGATTCAGAGGCGGCATTTGGCTTTTTCATTTAGGGGTGCAAGATTTCATGTACTTAAATCCAGAATACGAAATAAAATATTTTTTTTTTAATTTGGGGTGCGACTGCGCCCCCTATTATCCGCCCTTGCCCGGAATCATTATACTAATAAAATCCTGCCCTTTCCTCACCTCTACAGATGTGCTGCATTGAAAAAAGAAACACTAATTAAAAAAAACTATATAAACCTATGTGATCCTTCTGATTTTGCGCCCCCTCTTCTGTTTGCGCCCTATTACTGTTAGGGCCTGTTTAGAAAACCGATTCTAGAAGCTGAAAAAACTTAGGAAGTATCCCAGAACTTTAATTCACCGGGGCGCAGAAGTGGCCAAAAATAATATTTTTGTTAAAGAGGGGCGTCAAAAATCACGTGCATTTTCTTTTTCCGCTAACTTGATGGGAAAAAAAAAAAAAAAAACTTGATTTTATGTGGCTTTGTGCAAAATTGATATAGCTTGTGAAAAAACACTCAAAATACTGGTGTTAAACGATAAAGTAATTAAAAAACTTTGTAAAAAACACACATAAGAAGTAAAAGGAAAAAGGATACGCGTTTCGTTCAAAAATTGTTTTGAACTTCTTCAGTCCAAGCCCTTCGACGTAAAGATATAGCTTGTCCTTTTTGGCGAATATTTTTTGCGGCATTTCTTTTGAAGTATATCAGAAAGGAAGGTAACTTGAGAAACCATTTCTTTAAACATCCGGATAGATTTGCAGCTCAAAATAATTATAGGAGGTAATGAATCAACAGGTTCAAAGACCACCCCTTCGGGGAAGATCTGCAGAAGAGGGTAATTTAGCATACCCTGGAGGTGGAGGCCTGGACACCGAGTGGACATCTGTTTCCCATGAATGAAAAAAGAAGCGATCAAAGAACGCTTCCGACAATACACAACGGCAACTTTAGAAGTGTTTAAAAGTATTTGTGACGATAATACTGTTTAAAAGCTTGATAATATTATGAGAGCAGTCAGTGCGCCCATCTGAATAACCAATTTAAAAAAAAATCTGATGTGTCCAACACATGACTTCCTTGCACGTCCATTAGATCAAAAATATTTTCGACGCACTTCCTCTAAACTTATTTGTTTGAAAGAGATAAAATATCAATAATAGTAAGGTTTAGCGATTTCTAGACAAATATTTCGATATCGCCAAGCTGAGTTCAATTTGAAATATTTCCTTCTGACACTTTATTTGGCGATATTTCACCAAAAGCCGACAAACTTGAGATAGTCTGCGAGATTTTGGGGATAGCCAAAGTAGTCATTGACCACAGACTTTCAATGAATTGAATGCATCCATACACCTCAATGTATTTAAAGTCATTTGGCTCACCCTGTAAATAAATTCTCAGTCGATTGCTGTCAAAAAAGATATGGAAAACAGTTAGATATTACAATATTTCTAAATACAAAAGTTCAAAAATCTACGGGTTAAAGTTTTAGTGTTATACAAAATATGAAATAATTTTTGGCGCCAAATTTGGCGATATTTCGGCGAAACTCGTCAATGTCGACGAAATTTGGCGAGATTTTAAGCATGAACCAAACAATGACAGATTATCGCCAAATTTGGCGAAATTTCGCCAAAACTCGCCAAGAACGATGACAAATGGCGATACTTTGTGCATGGACCAAATGACTGACTATCGCCAAATTTGGCGATATTTCGCCAAAACTCGCCAAGGTCGAGGACAGACGGCGAGTTTTTGGGCATGTACCAAACAATCACTGTCTACAGTTGTATTATATTGAAGATGTCCATAGACATTAAAGTACTAAAATTCTTTTCGGTGGTCCTGTATATAAACTCTCCAGTAGATTGGAACCAAAAATCGAGATACACAACTAGATGTTACAACATTCTTATATATGAAATTTCATAATAGTTTTTGAGATTTGAGAGTTAAATATGCACACACGTACACCAAAAGTCGCCAAGCTTGGCGACTTTTGGCATAGTTCTTGAGGGAGGCACGTGACCGTGGTCGGACCATTACCTAACTTATGTGGTAGGACGGTATTGTGCTTGAAATGGATGAATGCCCCTAAAATTGCCATTGACCGTAATGTATTGGAAATCTTTTGAGTGTTCCTGTAGCAGAACTACAAATGATAAAGACACTTTTTTTAATGGAGAAATTCATTTTCTAACTCTTTACAGCATACATCACTTCTGAGTCGTTTGAAATAGCCCAATACCTCTAAAAAACGCTTTGATGAATTTCGGCCCATAGAGCGTAATGTATTTCGAATCTTTTGGGCGGTTCTGTAGATAAACTATCCAGTCGAATGGAATCGAAAGGGGAGGTGCACAACTAGATGTTACAGCAATCCTAAATATAAAGTTTCAACATTCTACGCCTAATAGTTTTTGAGATATGCGAGTTTAATGAGTTTCGGCCCATTGAGCGTAATGTATTTCGAATGTTTTGGGCAGTCCTGTAGATAAACTATCCAGTCCAATGGAACCAAAAGGAGAGGTGCACAACTAGATGTTACAACTATCCAAAATATGAAGTTTCGACATTCTACGCCTAATAGCTTTTGAGTTAGGCGAGTTTAATGAATTTCGGCCCATAGAGCGTAATGTATTTCGAATCTTTTGGGCGGTCCTGTACATAAACTATCCATTCGATTGCCACCAAAAGGGGAGGTGCACAACTAGATCATAGAACAATCCTAAATATCAAATCTCAACATTCTACGACCAATAGTTTTTGAGATATGCGAGTTACATACATACGTACGTACGTACAGACGGCATGGAAAAACTGGCCACAGCAGACTCGCCGCTGGTCAAAATGAGTTGCAGACGCGTTAATATGATCGTGCATGCTAGCCTACGATAGGATGCATCGAAAAAAATTTTAAAATTAAATTTAGAGGTAGTCAAAATCGGTTTTTTTGTCGAAATTTGGCCCCCAAAATTTTTCGGGATCACATTACTTCCTTATACTACGTACAAGGAAGTAAAAAAGGAAAATGTTTGGAAACACGAAAAACAGTGAAATTTGGCGCCCCTCGATTGAAACTCAAGCGTAGGCGACCGCCTACGCCTCAAACCGGCCCTGTGGATGTGGATATGCTTCTCTTAAAACTTTTTTAAGGGGACACCCTACTTTTAAGAATGGGAAAATCTAGAAATTTTAGATCAACTTTCAGAATTTTTTTTAAAAATAATGAATGCATGCAGAAACACAATTTTTTTTGAGTTAGCTACTATGACATTACTCTATTGATTAAAAATATTATTTTAGTTTATTATAAAGGTGATAATTTTAAAAATATTATTTTACCACACAATATTGGAAAAACAATTCAAAGGTACTTTCCCACTGCGCGCAAGATATCTCAATTAGAATTCCTTTCATCCTCATAATTTTTTTCTAAATTAAACAAAACATTCAAATTAACAATCTAAACTAAAATGGTTTAATTATTTTCATAATTTAAATTGAAAAAAATCATTTAATCTAAAAATTTAAATTATCATAAAAATTTTGATAGTTTTACAATCATAACTTTTTTTCTTTGAAACACAACCATTTCATTTTAGTTCATTTTGTTCATTATATTAAAATAAATGCCTGAGAAAAATTTCAAGTTGATATCTTAAATAGTTTTTAAAATATCATGCGCGCAAACTTGAAAAACAATGTTTTGAGAAAACGCCAATTAAAGTTCAAATTATAGATTTGGAACATAAATTTTAATTTTTAAAAGTTAAAAACATCTTCTATTGAAACATTTACTATTTAAAAATAATTTTACTGAGTATTTAAAATGATTAACCCAAAATATGTTTTAATATGGCTTAAGAAACATCAGTCTAAAGAAAAGCTCTACAATTGTAAATATGAAAAAATATGTACATACCTTAGCAAAAGATACATTTTTAGGATATAAAGGCATTAATATTGGTAAAGTACATTATTTGAAGTTATTTTAATAATTATATCCATATATATATACCTTACCTTAGCAAAAGATACATTTTTAGGATATAAAGGCATTAATATTGGTAAAGTACATTATTTGAAGTTATTTTAATAATTATATCCATATATATATATATATTTACTTTGCAACATAAAAATTTGATTTTATTTCACTTTATGAATGTTTCGATTTAAAATTTTCCTCTTTCATGCACAATGCCTTCGTTTTCTTTTATTGCCTCAACTGAGAACTGTTGAACATTTTTCTGGCTCTTCGAGTTTCTAAAATAAATTCTGTATATTTCTTTTCTGCCTCTTTTATGCTTTTAGTGTCAACATTAGTTGCAGCTTCTACAGCATGTTGCCCAACTTGCGTTTACATTTTCATTTCTATCTCAATAAAAAATTGTCATACAGAAAAATGGTTGGTATCAATCTTTCTAGAATATAGTAAACTATTTAATGCCATAAAAATCTCAAAATCGATTTTTTGGGCATTTTAAAAGTAGATTGTCCCCTTAAAAAAGTGAATTTCTGAGTGTAAAGAAGTGACGAAAAAAACCTTTCTAACAGTGTTTCGAATTACACTATTATAAGTATTTATATAACTTTAAAATGAAATTCAACGAAGAGATGTTGGACTGAACCGAAATCTCAGGAAGAAATCTCAAATTAGGAGGAGCGAGGGGGTATTGCTTCGTTCCGGTAGAAACGGGGTTGTCTAAAAAGCCAATAAGAAAGCGCCTCAAGTATTTTACAAAACAAAGAATGTTTATGTCCAATATTTAGTAAAAGTTTATCATATGGGCGTTTTTACCGTTCGCTTTTTTCAGTCTTATTAGCACTCAGGTGCTATTTATTCCAAGCACGGGATTTTGTCTACGCTGCGCGCTGTGGTCACTTTTCCGTTTAATTCATGTTTTCTGCAGAGTGATTTGATTTTGCTAATGGAAACATGGACTATCCCTTCAGATGATTTTCAAATACCAGGATTCACTTTGGTAGAACGGATAGACAGTGGTTTCCAAAACAGAAAGCCATCTGGAGTTATGATTTTCATAGAGGAAAACTTTATAAAAATACTTTATAAAAAGAATATGAAATACTTACCTGTACCTACACGAGCCAGATCAGTGGTATTCAAATGGTCATTGTGTATATTCAAGATAAAGTGATATTTGCAGTTACATACACCAGTCCTTAAATTTTCTTATGAAGATAAATTAGACGCTATTCGAAACGTTCCTGGAGGAGGATGATTGTAAGACTGTTTTAGTGGGAGATTTTAACATAGAATTAAATTCCGATCAAGAATCCGATTTCATAACTGAAATGGATACTTTAGATTTTCCAATACGCACTAATCCAAAACACTTCACTACTAGGGGCCAAACAACAATTGATGCAATTTTCAGCAACAAAAGTGAAAGAGACTCAGCAACTAGTGCTCATATATGAGCACTTACAGTTACCATTTTCCCCTATATGGCAGAATTGATTGAATAGATTAAAAAAAAACAAAAAAAAAACTGAATTTCTTCCAGCCAAGTGCGTAAATAAAATCTAGAAGAATTTCAGATTTTTTCCCCCTTATTTTTGTTATGTCTAGAATCTTTCCATTCGGTCATCTCTGTCCGGGGCCTTCGCAATTAGTAACGGGCCTGCGCGTGTATTTTGATGAGCCATCCAAAGAGACCTACGGATGCTCGAGTCTTCACGTATACATCGGGCATTTCTTAGGCTTCCCAGTGCTTTCAAACGTTATTTAATGTAGTTTTAAGTAGTAATCGTGTTACTAATTCAAGTACGAACTCATGATTAATTTGTTTGCTATGATACATATTTACATAAAGAAAATAGATGCATATAATTTGAAGGAAAAACAAAGTAGCGCTTACTCTCATGATTCACGATTGCTTATTTTAGTTTCACAAGTGGATATTTAATATACTTTAAAATAACTAAATATACACAAATGAGAAAGACATTTTTATAATGAATATTTCATGAACATAGTCGTATTTCCTACGTTATTTTAAACAATTTAACATTAATCTTTAACAAATGATGTATTAAAGCGCATTTCAGTGTTTTCGGGATATCCTGTATATTGGAAAAAATTGATAAAATACGCTCTATAGAGCGATCCCTGAATTAATTATTCTTTAATAAAGACATTTCATGTAGTATATAACTGTATTTCTGCACTGTACCAGATGTAAGTCTTAATCACATAATCAAGGCATATATAACTGATAAATAACATTTTCAACTGGCAAAATTAAATTGTCTAAATAGTATCACAACGTCATGCTTATTTACAAGAATAAAAACTACTCAAGTAATACGATTTCTGATTAAAATAATTTATTTATAAATAACACATGAGTAATTATTCATTAAACATGATTTACATACATATTTTTAGAATTTCTAAATACATTATAAGCGTTCACTTACCTTTACATTCAGAGCAAAATGTTCGAATTTTAGGATAAATTTTCATGAAAGAAAATGGCGCAAGATTCAAAAAACGATTACCTACATCTAAAGTTCTTTAGTACGATAAAAGTATAAAAAAATTGTTTTAAAATAATGTAACATTTATAATACTTAGAATAATAATATAGAATACTGTGACTGGGGAAAACAGGCCTCAATGCAGTGGCGTAGCGAGGGTTATTGGCGCCCGGGTCGAAGCTTCAGTTTGCCGCCCCTTACATTCTAAAGTTAAGGCGTTAGAAGGTGACTAGCTTTTCTTTAAGATTTGCTACAGAATGGAAGGAAAGGTGTTATTACTTTTTTTAAAGTACTATCTGGAGTAGCATACAGTTCTCTCTCGGCTATACGATGAATGTAAGAAGATTAAAACATCAGCAGCTTATGAATAAAAATGATAGATTGGAACATTTCATCTTGTTGATATTTTGTTAAAGCAAAGCACACTAGAGCTATCTGTTAAGGGAGGAATGCCTCTAGCAGACGACTTTATAAGGCATTCTAGAGCGTATTCACATCTAGAGAAAACCGCCCAAAATTCCTGATCGTTAAATCGACAGCCGCGCAATAGGTCAGAAATCTACGAACTTTTACACTTCAGTCATCTACCAATAATAAACAAAAAAGTTGATGCGTCGTTCAACATGCTTGGAAGATGTTCGAATTGAGACGCAAAAAGCATCGAGAAGTAAAGTCTTGTTTTAGAATAACTGCATGGTAGCTTCAAGTAGCTTCACTTAATTTAATTTTACAAAAAAAAAAAAAAATAACTTTCAGACTTTCACTATAAAAAGGAGTTTAATGTTAAGTTGCTATGGTTAAAAAAAAAAAAAAAAAAAAAAAAAAAAAAAAAAAACTCATTTTTTTGAGGTATCAGCGATCAATTTTGTGGATTCCAAGCATATTGTGAAATATATACCATAAATATTTACAAGACTGTCTAAAAGATGCTGTCTTAACAACGAACGCTGATGTCAATATTGACGGGTATCATTTCTTTAAATAATGAATTTTAATAAATTCACTTAAATGTAACTATTTAATTTATTCTTGTGACACTATATTTCTTCAATACATGCGATTTTTGATTAAAAAAAGAATTTAAAATTTCATACATTTTTGTATTTGTTAAAATGTGGCCCTAGCTTGTTCAAAATACCACTTTTCATGAACAGAAATTTAAAAAATATTTGAAGCTTTTCCACACATTTAATTAAAAAACACTTTAATTTCTGGATTATATGATAAGGAAATACATTATTTTTCTCATATAGTATTTAAAATGCAATATAATTAGAATGATCAAAACATCATTCACCAAACATGTACAGCTGCGGAATAAAAAGACCCACTTGCTGTTTATTTCGCCATTATTCGTCGGACTGCAAAGTTATATATACCATTCGTTTGCAAATAACGTATACTTTAATTTTCTAGTATTTTAATTTGCATAAGGGGCCGTCTTCCTATTTAATTCTGCATCAACTTCGTTTTTTTCAATGGCAACATACTACTTTATTAAACGAAAGAAAACCTCCAAATTACCCTAATTATAAATTTCCTACTGTAATTTCCGGAGATATTGCGACTTATTTTTTGCGCAATTTTAAGAGACTTTCTGCAACCTGAAAAACGCTATTTGTAGGTTCCGAACTTTTCGCCTTTCATTAATTTCGCTCGCGAGAGTTAAAAAAATAAGTATTATTTTCACGGAAAACACTGTTTCTACTCTTAAAGCTTTTGTACTAAGAATATCAGGTGTAGAATTTAGAATATTTAGTCAGTGGTTCAAATCAGGCGCGTAGCCAGGAAAAAATTTCGGGGGGGGGGATATGCGCCTGGAAAATTTTTCGGGGGGGGGTGATATGAACTTATATGTGTATAAATAGACGGAATTTCATCACTAATCCAAAAATTTCGGGGGGGATATATCCCGATATGCCCCCCTGGCTACGCCCCTGGTTCAAATGACCCGTGCAGGGGCGTAGCCAAGGGGGGGGTTAGGGGGGTCATAACCCCCTCATGAGGAATTTTTTGCTATACAAAATGTATATTTTCACTACATTGTCACACCCACGTATACATATATATGAGTTGAAGTAGTCGTAACCCTCCCCCCCCCATGAAAAATTTCTGGCTACGCCCCTGGACCCGTGAGTCCATAACTTACTTGGTCCGTACACATGATTTAAAGAAAAAATGCAAAACGACTGTTCACGATTTTGAAAATCTTTCTAATTTTGAAATTGTTATTGAGTATTTCTCTTGAAGGTTCTCTTAGAAAGGTGAAATTTGTTTGAATTTCATGTAAAAAACGCAATTACCTTTTTGCCGACCCAATATTATCACTGTGATTGTTATTTCACATTCTTGATTTAATATTATCGTCTGCAATGTGCAATATTCTTATAAGACTTTTGGCAGTATTTTAATTTATAGTCAGATGAAAATTTAGACAGAAAAACGTGATTTTGAATGTTTGAGTATGGGGTTCAAAGGCCTGATGCTTCCAATATTAAAACAGGTCAAATTCATGCCTGGAATGCTGAGGATGTTAGTTTTTTTTTAAATAGGACGTTGTATTGGAAGACATACATCTAACTGCATCTAATTCTATACATGGAAAACATTTTATTTGGAGGGATATGGTAGCGGACGCAACAATATACGCTTTATAGAATCACCATCAAAATGTAAAAACCTCTAATTTATTTGCTTAAAAATTTGGTATTTTTAAAATACCGCTATCTTTTACTGTTCTTGCACAAAAGAAATCTAATTTACGTTTATTTTACGCAATTTTTTAAGGATAATTTAAGGGACGATAATAAATTTATGTATGGCCCCTTAACTCAGGAAAATAGCACATTTTATTTAATATAAATTAACTACTTAACGTAAAAATTTGAAATTTCGCACAGTCATGTAAAATCAATTTTTGCATATATTTCCATCAAAATTTGGCTAGGTTGCTATTCACATTTTTTAAATATTAATTTAATAATTCATAATTCATATTAATATTTTATTAAAAATTATAATAATAGTAAATTACGTTTGGGTCGTTCAGTTCTAATAGTACGAATAAAGGTCAGCTTCTTATAATCAATATTATATGAGATATGAATTAAAGTATGAAAAAATATTTTAACATAGGGCGAAGGGGATTTTGGGTGTGCATAAGTCACTCATTTTCAGTTCAAATTTATTGAAAATGGGTATCCGGGGTTAAAATGAGCTAATTTTTTGAAATATGAAGTGAAATCTAGGTGTTGCTATTGGAAAAAAGGAAGTTAATGCGAATTTTAATATGGAGACGGCCCCTTATGCAATTTTTATGTATAGCAAATTAAAGTGTACGTAAACGATTGGTATCTGTAACTTTGCTGTACCACGAACGACGGCTGAATAAAGTACAAGTGGGCCTCTTTTCCGCAGCTGTACATATAACTCTACAGTGAAATTAAAAAAAAAAAAACTGTTTACAGGAATTTACCATGATCAAAACTATATTTCATTGGCCGTAATTACAATACTACAAATTAGATAACTTGCTTTTGATAAAAAGTAAATTTTGCTGATTATATTAAACATTATAATTAAAAATCGATAATATAAATATGTTTTTTTGATAACCTTCATTTCTTTCGGCAAAAATGCTTAAGTTTTGATTAGGAACATAAAAAAATATAGGTGGTAAGGATATATAACCGAAAATAGTATTAAAATTCTGAAACCAGTTAATGATCGAGAATTTTTGAAGCAATACTACAGCACATAAACAGTTTAGTAAATTTAGCAAGCAAACCTTTAAATACGACGCTTTAATTATCGCTAATTAAATTATGACAATGGTGATAAATACAGGAAATATTCGATATTTTAAAATCACCCATAAATCTCAATGCTGCAAGATTATGTGGGAATTTTTTATTAATAAAAGTTCAATTAAGTTTTATCGCACTTACTAAGTATTGCCTTGATGGAAGGGGGGAGCCAATTTATCGTTTTTTTAAATATAGTTAAAATGCATTAGAATTAAATATTTTATATAATTTCGTGATGTTTTTAACAATAGCGGATTAGGAGGGAATCAACACCAAAATGCTTAACGCAGCAAATCCAAAAATAATAATTCAATAACAGCGAAATGGAAATAAATTTTCAAATCATACTTTTAAAAAATAAGAATTTAAGTTATTCTGTGAAGTTAAAAATTTGTTCAATAAAAATAATTTTTCGAGATTTTGCTGTATAAATTTTAAATTTGTATTTTTCAGGCTTTCTTATTTGCTAAGTCCTCAATGACTTTGCTAAAAATAAACCTTTAATAAATTACCTTCGGTATCAACCCAGACCTCTTTGATTGCATTCTATTCTTCTCTCTCTCTCTCTCTCTTTTTTTTTTCCATGAAAAAAATTTTGGCCTGGACAGTGGACTTTCTGGGGGTCGGTGTTAGTGAAAGCAACCTCTTCCAGGGTTTGAAAACAGACACTTTCTTATCATGCTTACTGTTTCGAGAATTTGGTTTTTTCCACAGAAGAATCATTAGAAGTAAGCCGTGGTGACCACTAGCCGCAAGAACCACCCCTGCACTTAGAGAAGGGTGTGTTTGTGTTATGGGCTTAAGGCCAATTATCTAAACGTGGGATCTAGGATTATGGGTTGGGTGCCCTTCGTGGGGGTCTTTTAAAGCGGTCCTGATCCGTGTTTACTCTAAGTTTCGGGGGAAACCACAGCAAATTCCGAACGGTTAGGTCGGCGTATGCGACACCTTCCGACTCCCACTTCAGAGCGCAAATGCGCTCTGCCACTGGTCGGGCCTTAGAGAAGGGAGAAATACTCTTTTTTTTTTTACTTGAACATAAAATCAGTCCCATTTTCCCGATAGAAAAACCGCGGGGGAGGACGGTCTAGTTATTTTGACCCCCAACTCTCACGATGCCCATGATGCCCCTTGTTCACGACCCTGGTCATCAGACTTAGATAATATCTTTTCGCATTGCTAAAGCAGGATACGACATTTAACGGAAAGTACTTCAAAAAATTTTCAACAAAACTATTATTCTTTATATACTTTGAAAAATTCAACTACCAACAGCTAACAAGACGATGTCTTTGGCAAGAGCACATTCATATGGGAATGGGCGCTCACATGAGTACTTTTAGAACTATAATCTTATATTTGTAAGGGGCGGCTCATGTCGGATTTCTAAAAGCTTTAGTACTAAAATAATAGAAAAAGTTCAGTATGCTATAAAACTGCCTACTAGACTTAAGTCTGAAGGTAACCCCAACCGCCCTTTATGTCAAGCCACCATTTTCGCCCAATGTATGGGCGCCCATGATTTAGTGTATAATGTTTTTCATTAAATGGAGAGTAATAATTTTAGATATTCTGTAAGAAAAATATGCGTAAGAGCAAAAATTGGGTCTGTTGCTTCCGCCTCTATCTATAGTTACAGATTGCCGGCTTGGTGATATCCCCAGCCGACCCTCAGGTCAAGCCTCATATGCGCCCCCTGTATGGGCGCTTCTGGTTCAGTGTAAAATGATTTTCATTAAATTGAGTGCAATTCTTTTAAATCTTGTGTGAGGGTAAAAATACAAACGGAGGCGGCTGCTTCCGCCCCCTAATTTTGCTTTCAGGTTGCCGCCCGGGGCGGACCGCCCCCCCCCTTGCTACGCCACTGCCTCAATGATAAACTCATTTTTAGCGATGGCAACTCACAAGCAGGCCCGTTGCTTAGCGATGGCCCCGCTCTGTCCGGATCCACTTCTTTCTGCCAAATGGATCCGGAGTCGTTCATCTCGGTCCGGATCGGGTCGGGGCCATCGCTAAGCAACGGGCCTGCTGATGAGTTGCCATCGCTAAAAATGAGTTTATCATTGAGGCCTGTTTTCCCCAGTTACAGTATTCTATTTTATTATTCTAAGTATTATAAATGTTATATTATTTTATTATTTTAAAACAATTTTTTTATACTTTTGTCGTACTAAAGAACTTTAGGTGTAGGTAATCATTTTGTGAATCTGGCGCCATTTTCTTTCATGAAAATTTATCCTAAAATTCGAACATTTTGCTCTGAATGTAAAGGTAAGTGAACGCTTATAATGTATTTAGAAATTCTAAAAATATGTATGTAAATCATGTTTAGTGAATAATTACTCATGTGTTATTTATAAATAAATTATTTTAATCAGAAATCGTATTACTTGAGTAGTTTATTCTTGTAAATAAGCATGACGTTGTGGTACTAGTTAGACAATTTAATTTTGCCAGTTGAAAATGTTATTTATCAGTTATATATGCCTTGATTATGTGATTCAGATTTACATCAGGTACAGTGCAGAAATACAGTAAATTATAAATTATTGATTTTGCCCGTTTTTATAGAAACTTCAAATGTAGTTAATATTTTGTACAAGCGTTCATTATACTTGCTCAATTCCAAAGTTCGATTGAGAAAGCGACAAAAGAATAACATATACTGCATTAAATGTCTTTATTAAAGAATAATTAATTCAGGGATTGTGCTATAGAGCGTTTTTTATCAATTTTCTCCAATATACAGGATATCCCGAAAACACTGAAATGCGCTTTAATACATCATTTGTTAATATTAAATTGTTTAAAATAACGTAGGAAATACGACTACGTTCATGAAATATTCATTATAAAAATGTCTTTCTCATTTGTGTATTTAGTTGTTTTAAAGTATATTAAATATCCACTTGTGAAACTAAAATAAGCAATCGTGAATCATGAGAGTAAGCACTACTTTGTTTTTCCTTCAAATTATATGCATCTATTTTCTTTATGTAAATATGTATCATAGCAAACAAATTAATCATGAGTTCGTACTTGAATTTGTAACACAATTACTACTTAAAACTACATTAAATAACGTTTGAAAGCACTGGGAAGCTTGAGAAATGCCTGATGTATACGTGAAGACTCGAGCATCGGTAGGCCTCTTTGGGTGGCTCATCAAAATACACGCGCAGGCCCGTTACTAATTGCGAAGGCCCCGATCGGTTCGGATTTCGGACCGAAAGGACCGGATCCTTAACGCTCTGGTCATGCTCTGATGTCACCGGTGCATTATCGAACGCGACTCCCGCCTTCTTTTCTGAATAGACCCATGGAGTATGATCGGCAAAATTGGAAAGCAAACTATTTAGCTGGAATACTTACAAAATAAATGTGAAATTTCATTTGATTTCTGTTTCCTGGTAATTTATGACAAATTGTAAACAAACAACAAACCGTTAGCTTAATTTAAGAAATCGTTTAATTGTATAGGTTTTAAGATATAATATAGGTGTTGAACTTTTAAAATGACTACTGTAAGTACACTTCTTATTTTTCTTTCGTTACTTTATAGGGAAATTCATAGTAATACATTGTTTATTTGTTTTATCTTAATCTCTTAGGAAACTTTTTCAGAAAAATCTTCATTTACAGAAATAAATTTACTAGAAAACTTGAAGAAAAAAGCGCCGAAACGTTTAGTATATTTTAGTGATGGTGTTCTTGAAGAATACAGTACTGACGAAGAAGAACTGGATTGTGTGAATCCTGATACTCAACCACTAATTGATCCGGTACCAGTTATTGATTTATTTTAGTTTAATTTCATGGTTTATTTCTAGTTTAACACCAAGCTTGTCCTGATTCCAAAAACTGGCATTCTGATACGCTTTCCCCTTTCTCGCCCTGCCAGTAAGAAGAACTGAAACTCCAACAGACAGCAAGGGAAAAAACATAAATTAGTGACGGGTACAGATTTAGATATTTAAAATCACCGATTTAGCAAATTAGATAAACATTTCGGGAATAATTCCGTAAGCGGGGGCAGGTTTAGTTGGCCACTTTTTTTTTGTTGCCAACGTCTAATCCATTAAGGTTGCCGTTAAAACAGTTCTCTATATATTCCAAGCACAATCCTTGCAGATTGGCGTATTTAGCAACGCGAGAAAGCTTTGGCGACCTGCCCCCGCTTACGGAATTATTCGCAACATTTCGAAGTATTAGAAACATTGATCTTGAAATTGTTAAACTATTAAATAACATAGAACGTAAAAGTATAAAAAATCATGATTTTTAAAAATCAAAATAATGGGTTTTTTTAGTCTGTTTTTTTTTTTCATTTAAATCGAACTTTTTTTTAATCAATTAGGATTTAAAAAAATAATTTGATCATTATTTTAAAAATAGTTTTAACTACTTTATAGAGTAAGGAGACTTTAGAGAGTTTTAACTACTTAAAGAGTATCTATACAACTATTAAATATCTAGTTGTTGATAGTAGAAATGTGTAATATTGTCAGAGAATATTGTCACAAGTGGAGGATTTTGGAAGCGTTACAAAACTGACTGATTATGTACTGACTTACTTTTACAAATTTAAAAACGAAGATTTCAGAAATAAAACTTCACAGAAATGTTAATATCATGCAATAACAATAATAGTTTTAGTATGCACAACCTCTTTCAGCTTGTAGACTACAGAAATTTACATGTATGGTATGAAGGGCCAATCAAGTAGTATGTTTTTTCAAGTAATATAGTCTTAAGAATAACATATTAAAGTCTAATTGATGGATGTAATGGCACAATTTCACATACGTACTTATAAGTTTCTTTACAAATTAAAAGTTCTTAAAAATATGATGTCACATATAGAAATAGCAACTGCAGGGTGTCCACCAGTGTCTAAAAAGGCAACTTTTGCTGGTACTTATGTATTATCCCAGCGGTCATTCCTGCCAAACTATTTTTTTGTCAAATGTCCTGGCAAGTTGTTGCCAATCGCATTCCAAAGCATCAGTAATTACATATGTCTTGCATTTATCTGGGAGAAAAATCGCTTATCTTTGCAGACTGCCAGGATAATACGTAAGTACCCTTTTGCTACTAATTTAATGATAAGGCGACTTGGCCAACTTTTTTGAATAAAAATGTCATTTTCATAGTATTTTCAAGTATTATATTCATAGTATAATACTTAACTCTAGGTGACTATTTGAAACTTAGATTTCGGTTTTTGTCAACTTCCTTTTCTTTTCAAAATTGCAATAGATCGTTCATCAGATATTCTAATATGCTGTCTTAATTGTATTATAAAAATAGATGTACTACATGCTTTGTTGTATAATGCATGAGTTTTTTAATTTATGATTTCATTCATTCCTTCTTCAATGAAGCTAAATGATGTATACTTATTTTTCAACTACAAAATCATGCAAAAATATGCTACTATTTTGGCAACTAAAATTAAGAAAATGGCTACTAAACTGGTGACTTTTTTATGTTTGTGAGACTACTAACGATACTATTTTTGCCTCCTGTCATAAATGGGCACCCTGCAATTATGTAATTCCACAGTATTTTGATCATTTATGTCATGTCCAGTGATGTAAAATACCCGGGTATTTATTTTCAAGGGTAAATACCCAGGTATATACCCAAAATGGGTATTTACCTGGGTATTTATTTTTAAATTAACACTGTTGTTTAAAAAAAGCTTGTATGGTGGGTAAGCATATTCACACATATCTATATATTAAGTATAAAGTAAAAAAAAAGAAAAAAAAAAAAAGAAAGAAAAACGAGAACTTAAGAACCCTTTAGAACTTTTTAATTTCATAAAACTTCAAAAAATATAATTATGAAAAGAAGCTATATGATACATGTTGAATAAAATACTTGATTAAATATAGCCTATAAATGTAACTGGTGGAATAAAATTGTAAATAGGAATACCGTATTTTCCGGTAATCACGCCGCACCGTGTATAACGCCGCAAATAGATAATTATTTCTATTTATAGAACTAGTTTAACGCCGCACTTTTTTAAAAAGTATAGAATCAAGCTTATCAAGTTCTGATATGCTGTTACTAGCACCATGGTAAAGCTGTTTTTCTTATTCCCTGTTGTAACGATAGGGACAGACTTCACACTAACAAAATCTGCTGAGCGAGATGCAGGCATGTCGAACGATATGGGGACCTCATCCATATTCATGGGCGCCGGCAGCATAGGGCAAGGGGGAGGGAATGCCCCCCTTGGATTTTTGTATGCAGTGTTTTCCCTTGCTTTTTTGCTCTTTCCAACATGGTAATCATACGTTAAAGTAGTCTTTGCCCCCCTCCCCCATGGAAAATATTCTGCCGGTGCCCATGTCCATATTCCCTATCTCCGATGGCTTCAGTGCATAGTTTTTAATTTCTTCTTTCACAAACTTTGAAAATGAAGTTTTCTTCTCTTCCCAGTCTTCGGGCAATTTCTGGCCAACACTTGTCCGGGCTCTCATTCTCATATTATTTTTCTTTTAAAAAATCGGTTGCACCATGATGGTCCACCTCTAAAATCGGCCAGACTATTCTCTGCCACCATCTGCTTCGCTTTTATTCTTATTAAAACAGTTGATAAAGATCGACCATTTTCCCTTTCATGCTCAATCCAGTCACAAAGTTCTTTTTCCTAATCTGGCCACTGTGCTTTCGGTCCGTGACGTTGAGCTCGTTTCTCTCTCGGCATTTTCAACAGTATTTCTTCCTGCTTTCGCCACTCTCTTACACGTTTTTCATCCACATTCAGCTCTCATGCTACTTGTCTATTGCCGTTCACTTTTGCTAATGAGATAGCGTTTAATTTAAACTTTGCCGTATAACTTCGCCGCTTAGAATTGTTCGAAAACATAACGGAAAATAATCAGTATCGGAGCAAGAACACTAATAAAATGAATGATATCGAATGAAGAACGTGAAGTAAAATTATGTTGAGTTGTTGCCAAACTCGAATATGCATATTTTGTAATGCTGAAAAAGATTTGGAACGCAGAGTATAATTAGACACCTATAGGTAAGGTTTAGCGCTGGCCAATATTGAAGGAGGTAGAAAATGGGAGAGTTATTCCTGATAGGCATACAGAGTTACCTGATGCGATTGGATGCGATGCCCGATCAAAGTACTGTTTTCTGTTCCTGAAAAATGTTATTATACGTAAACACCGTGATGGGTTTTCGCCATGCGAGACTTTTATAGGAACGGAAAAAGATCGTGGATTATTTTGATTTCTTTAACCAGATTTAAGGGTTTTTTCGGAGGGGGGGGGGGAAGGTTAAATGATCAGCTGTAACTTTGGAACTACTTACAAGCCGCACCCAGTTATTGGCCGCATTTTTGTTTCCGAAAAAAAAATATATAGTTTAACGCCGCGGCGTTATTACTGGAAAATATGGTAATAACAAGGAGCAGTGTATTTGACAATTTGAAAAAAAAGCGAGAAATTCAACTATACTAAATATATACAGACAGTAAAATCTGAATTACAATCTGAATTTCAGGAGACCAAAAATCAAATTTGTAATTCTGAAAAATTCGCTAAAGGGAAATTTTATTATAAAAAAATTGGTATTAATGATTTTTTTAATAGAAATATTTTGTTCATCAATCTGAAATATTCATAAAAGTTTAAATTTACTGTAAAAAATATGTTTTTAAACCTATTACTTATAATTACTAGTTTTGTAACTATTTGCATGTAATTTTTATTTTAGTGATCATTAAATCAATCATTCCCTCTCCCCTTCAATAGCAAACCATAATAAACTATCACAGTTTAAAAAAATAATAAACATAAAATAAGCTATGAGGTATATTAATCAATGTAACACAGTAAAAATAGTGCCAAAGCTGTCACTTGCACAAAACAATTTAAGGACTACCATAAAACATCCTTCATTATTAAAGTTAGTGAAAAAAATGCGGTATGACTGATAAAGTAGTTTATGCGAAATAATCAAACGCTTAATAATAATATAAAAAAAAAACCACTACAAAAATACTCATAATGAAGTCAAATTAAAATGAAAAATTTTGTATTTAAAAAAAAAAAAAAAAAAAGAACATAATAGAAATCTAATTGGTATTAATCATAAATGTTGTTAAGAACAGTTATTCCATTCTAAGTTGAAAATACCCAATTTTGGGTATTTACCCAGGCCTTGGGTAAATACCCCAAAAATATTTACCTACCCAGTGGGTATTTACCCTCCCCACATCACTGGTCATGTCCCTAATAAGTTTGATTTAATCATCACAACTAAACAAAAAATTGAGTTTGGTGAAAGGTTTTTCTTTTTTTAGTAAATACAGTAAAACTTCTCTAAAGCGGCCACCATCAGTACTTCTAGAAAAGTGGCGACAGAATAGGGGTGCTCTACAAAACTTATAAAAATTGTGAAGTTGTACATCTTCATATATCCAATACATCAAAAACGAAATATATGTACTATATGTATATTATGAAATATTAAAAATTTCTATGCATATTTCATCACAGGGCTGGGGAGTAGCGCATTACAAGTAGCGAAACTACAGTAGTTGCTACATTTTTTTGTAGTTTGTAGTGTAGCGTGCTACTTTTTTAAAAAAGTAGTATAGTGTGTTGTGCGCTACAAAAAATCAGTAGTTTGTAGCGTGTTTTGGAAGCTACGTTTTTAGCTACTTTTCCGTGTCATCACTTCAGGCGATTGATCACGTGGTGCAATTGTTCTTTTTTCTGACTACAAGCATAGAATTGGAACGGATGCTTGAAAGAACACCCAATCCCTCCCCCACCCCTTCCTATGAGAAGATCATAGAAATACACACCGTGTGTATTATACTTTTATGGAGGGGGAGGGGCTCGCTAATTGCGAAGACCGACTATATATCATGTCAGATTTGAAAAGATATCGCCTACAGGAAGTTCACGGAATACTGGACACTGAATCATTGGCAATCCTGATCCTGGCAAGTGGGCACTACATTGTATTTATGGGAGCAATAATAAAAAAAAGACCAAAGAAAATTAATGATGTTACAAAAGCATACAATTTACAGATATGTAAAATTCTTTTTCAAAAGCACAAAAATACTCACTTTTATGTACACAAATGGATATTTTAAAAATTCAAACCTTATATATGTATTCTAACTTTCAAAAAAGTCAACTTTTATGGTCTAAACTTGATTCATCTGGGGAGTGCACATGCCCCCTCTGGATCCGCCAATGGGCCTTGCCTTAATATGAAGTTAAATGCAGCTACTTTTTCTTTTACACGCTCAGTCAAACTAGAGACTTCAATGCAAATTCAAGCTGTTCTAATGCTTTCTCTCTGACGTTCCCAGATTATCACACTGACAAGGGGGGGGGGGGGAATAGCCCAGGTCCCCAAATATCCCAATAATATAGATTAAAAATTCATATATACTGAAATAATAAGAATAATAAAAATAAAACAATTTCCTCTGAAACAGTTATTGTTGTCCATCACTAGATCAACTGGGAGACTTTTTTGGATGGAGAACACGATTTGATCAAAGTACAGTAAATTGAAATGCCATTTTTTACCCCGAGTATCAGTGCCTTGTGTTTTATGTTTTAAAGAAGAAAGAAAATTACAAATTTTTTGTTGGTGTTTGCCAGGAAAATTTTCTAGCACGCTAAACTTGAGCGGCTTGTAGAAATAATCATCCCAGACAGTGCCGGATTTAGAGGTGTGGAGGCCCTGGGGCAACAAAGGAGTGGTGGCCCCCTAATTATTTCGCAAGCAAGTTAAGAATTTTTTCGAAGACAAGTGTGGCGAAGTGGGTTCGCCGTTAACTTATAGCCTAGAGGTTCAGGGTTCGATTTCCGAGTTCTATATTCGTTAGAAAATTTTATGTAAAGATGTCTATTATGCAGGCCCATACTGGCTCGGGAGGACAGGGGGACGTGTTCCCCTGTGCCCTCTACTTAAAGTGCCCTTTGTGCCTTAAGCCAATGAAACAAATTGCGAAAGAATTACATTTTCGTGTACAAGAAATTAACGTTGAAAACTATTTCAAACTAAAATATTTTTTTTTCCTCGAATGCAAGGGCGGTTTAAAGGGGGTGGGGCGGAGGGGGCGATCGCCCCCACTTCCCCGAGTGAAAAGAAAGTAATGTAAAAGATCCTATTTTACTACCATAAAATGGATGCATATGTCAGTCTTCTAACTAACTGCCCCCCCCCCCTCCCCGACAAAATTGAATTAATCCACCACTGCTCGAGTGTTCTAGTTTTTAAAATACAAAAATTAAGATTTACTACACTATTACGAAGAATGAAATGTACAAAAAGTTTAACATTTTAAATATCTATTAACTGTAATATTTCCTTTACTCGATTTCTACCTGGATGTATTGTATTGTATTGTGGGATTAAGGCCAATTATCTGCAGTGGTGGATGTTGTTGTGTTATTACGGCCAATTAACTGCATGAAGGGTGGGGTGCCCTTCGTGGGGGCCTTTCTAAGGGGTCCTAACCCATATTTATGCTAAGTTTTGGAGGAAACTCTGGAAAACTCCGAATGGTTAGGTTGGCAGACGAGACTGGTTTCGAACCAGGCACCTTCTGTCTTCCAGTTCAGTGCGCTATGCACCATGCCACTGGTCAGACCTACGCCACTGTGGATGAAGGACTAACATGGCATCGACCCTCAGTCTGCTTTTACTTATATCAGTTAGTGGATTTTTTTGGTTGTCGATGGTAAAATACAATGTCTAAAAATATTCGTGACATTTCAGATTGATAGTGTAATTTTCTTTGTTTTTCGCAAAGTCGTAGCTAGGTGTCATGAAGGCCCAGTGACGTACTATTGCAATTTTGTGTGTGTGTGTGTGTGGGGGGGGGGGTCTGGATGGAGATTCACACACACATCCCTAATAGCAATTTTGCTCGGGCCGTCATCGGCTGGCTGCGTGGCCGGTGGTAGTCCGAGGAAAATTGCTAGTAGAGATCCATTTTATGGACGTAAAATATGATATTTTATTTATTTTTTCTTGGGAGGGGTGATCTTCCCCTCTACCCCCCTTTAATCCTTCCTTGTGAGGATCATTGTCAAGATCTGAATTTTGTACCTCTAAGACTTCTTCTTACTTACTATTATGCAGGAAAAGACTACCAAGAGCGCCATTCTGAGGCTTGCACCCCTGGCACCTGCCAACCTAGCCAGCTCCTAGCTACGGCACTGATTTTGCAAATTAGTATTATGAAAGGTCTCCCTCGCCCCCTCCAAATAAAATAAAATAAAATGAAAATGTCATTTTCGCAGAAACTTGAAAGCAATGGCGTTGCTAGGGGGGGGGGGGAAGCAGTTGCTCCCCTTAAATCTTTGATTCGCTGATTGGCGCAGTCGCATACAACGCAAACCTTTTTTTTTTTTAATCCCCGTACATAACTAAGCCTTATAATTTTTTTAACCTTCAAAAGAGTAGTAGTGTTCCTTTCTAAAGACAACAACTTTGCTAGTCGAGCTCTTTAAAAAAAAAGGAAAAAAAAAAAAAAAGAAAAGAAAATCCTCTTTTTAGTAATATTATCATTTAGCAAACTTTACAAGTTAGTAATTTTTTCAAAGAACTTTTAACGACATGTAACGAAACACAAACACACCTATTTTATCCCAGACTTTCATAATTTTACGCCCCTTTCGTGTTTCCATATGATAAGGTCATAGCGTCAAGTAGAGAAAACATATCTGGCCTGGGTGTCCGTTATCTGTAAACGCCCCACCCCCCTTCACCCCCGATCAGTCCATAGAAATATAAATTTGTATGGCGCGAATGTTTCAGATGTACAAGTGTTCAGAAAAAAGAAAAAATTTCAACTCCCACGAAATACTAGAATCTACTGTAGTATGGTGTAGTAAAAAAGGGGGCTGTGAGCCTTCTCCATAAACAAAAAACCATCGTTTTAGCTCGAGGACTTAATGATAAGGAAGGACAGGACTTGCAGGGGGTACATTCACAAGGCACATGTTATTTCCTATTACAACTTCCTGGTTTACACGAGTCCACAAAATTACTGAGAAAGCAATGAAACAGGAAAAAAAAACCTCCAAGGACACCCCTCGAATCTACAATGAATTCTTCTATTTTGTTGGTTTATCTAGTTACTTTCTAAATCTGTGCTAAACCGTGAACTGCACATGCACACTCGTTTTCATTTATTATTGTCTTTTCTTTAGGAGTTACATTTAGTTTTAGGTTAGTTAGGAGTTACGTTTCATTTTAACTAGATTAGTGGGACTTGTAAATATACAATTTTGTGAACTGTGTATACGTTTCTATGTATTTAAAATTTTATGTTTAAATTTTATTTAATGTATCTAATTACCAAAAAGGGTTAATAATACAAGACCTAATCAAAGAACCGAAGGTATGTTTTACTTTTACTTTCTTTCTCTTACTTAGATGTAATATAAAGCAATAAATAGTTGAACATGTATGTGTATTACAAAAATTAATTTTATGTGTGATTTTTTTTTTCACGAATCGTGATGAAACCAAAAGTTTATATTTGTAACAGTTATAATATTGTATAATCTCAAAGAAAATAGAAACAAATAAGAATGCCAATTTTCTTTTAAAATGATAATCCGGCGTTCTTGGGAAACATGTCATATTCTGTTCTCATTCAGTATTTTAAACTTTATTGTTCTAAATTTAAAAGAAATGTTTCAAAATAGCTCCTTTTTAATAATTGCCTTACATTTTCGGAGGGGGCCCTCCGCCCTTCCTCAAATACTCCCCTGGTAGTTGTTTATTAGAGCAATAGTTTTTCTAATTAAGATATCAATAGTTTTCTCTAATTAGGATATAAATATTCTTAAATATAAATGCAATGCAAACTGAATCTGTTAGCAAAATTTGTCTCCTAAAAGTAGCGAAGTAGCGACTACATTTCAAAAGTAGTTTAGCTAACTACATTTGTCAAAAAGTAGTTGTAGTTGTAGTTCACTACATTTTTCGAAAAGTAGCTGTAGTTGTAGCGCGCTACATTTTTCGAAAAGTAGCTGTAGTTGTAGCGCGCTACAAAAAAAAAAAGTAGTTTTTCCCCCACTGTTTCATCATCCTACATACAACAAAAATTATTTCATATTATAGCCTATATATTTATTTTAATACTACTACAGTATGTATGTACACCATTTGAAATATTCATTGATCATCTTTTGTTAAAATACACTCGACCAGTGGTCGAGCACATAGCGTTCTGGACTGGTAGACAGAAGGTGCCTGGTTCAAACAGATGTCATGTGTATCCATGCAGCTGTTCAGAGTTTTACGTGGGTCTCTCTTAAACTTTGCATAAATACAAGTTAGGATGCCTTAAAAAGTCTGTTATGGAGAGTACCCCTCCTTCAGCCTAGGTCCCTCATGCAGATAATCATCTATATTCCCAAAATCAAATCAAGACTTTTGCTTTATACAGATGCGCAACACAGTCTTGAGCACTCTCTCTGAAAACTGGCCACTAAAAGGGATCGGCCATTATATGTTTGAGGCTTTGGGATGTACATTGGCTGGAGTGAGGGATAACATTTATGTTATTCTTACGTTCTTTTGATTCGGTACTTAAAGTTTTTGCCATTTTGAGAGGTGGCCGTTTAAAGAAGTTTCACTGTAGTATGTTTCTTTTAAATCCTGTTCACCTAACTTGATTTTTTGTGTAGTTATGACCTATCAAACTTATTTGCAGACATTGTAAATGCTCACAATACTGTGGAATTACTCAATTATCAATCCCTGTATGAAGAGCACTGTAGATTGGATCCTCGATAGGGATGAAACTGTCAAATGACAAACAAAGAAATCATTCAGTGTTCTTGCATATACATTTAATATAATTATATTTAATGTAATTATATCAAATGTATAGTTAAGCTGACCAGAAATTTAACTATAAAATTAAACTGAATAGTAAATTTCAAAAAGGGCCTGTCTTGGAAGCTTTTCAAATTGACTTTTTACATGTACATTAGAGGTTAAAATTCAGAAAATTTGCAGGTGGCCAGTGGCCAGCCACTGAACTTGAAATTTTGAGTACTCACTCGCATGTTTTTAAGTATTGTACAACTTACATACATGTTTAATAAACACACACAGCTTATATAAGTAAGAATCTAAATAATAAAAACCGTTGTCTGTAACGATTCCGGGATCAACCTATGGCTCCCGTGCATCTGGCAGCCATGTTGAAATTTTTATGAAAACGGCATTTTTATCTCCAACTAAAAGCAAAAACTTTTTGTACAGTTCGAAAAGATCTCCAAAAAATTAACTTTTTTAAAACTTGCAGCTACTACAAACTCTAAACTCTAGACTCTAAATATCTAGCAAGATATCACGCCTTGAAAAAATAAACACAGAAGCAAATACAATGATTCATTCCTTGATTCTTTGAAAAAAGAAACACGGAACATAATTATCGCGAGATCGACGAGAGAAAAAGCGCAAACAGATTGTTTTGTGTTCTATGAATTATATTGTTAACTAAAAGTACAAAGGCATGTTCAAGCGAAAGTTTTATTGTTACAAAGAAAAATATTTTTAAACAAACAGTACTTTGCAGTATGAATATAGTGATAAATATCTCGATAGGTTATTTTTCTCTTCAATGGTAATCTCCCCAGCCACCCCCTCAAAGAGATTTTGCTACTTACAATTGTATTTATTAAAGTATCGATTTTAAATGAAAAAGTGATTTATAGAATTACAGTCAACTTGCGATTTTGCGACCCTTGATTTAACGACCCTCTGATGAAGTCCAGTCCGTTTTCTTATACCTTTTTTAACTTTTGATTTAATGACCATTTGATTTACCGCCCCTCTTTTCGAGGTCCCTTGAAGGTCATTAAATCACAAATCGACTGTAATTCAGTATCTTGCAAATTTTGGCCGTGATGAGGCCGCTTGCTATAAGTTGTACATTTGGCCGTGAAAGCGGCCATCGATGGCCAAAAACTGGTCGCCAAAGGCAGCTAGTAAGGAAAGATTTCTTTTAAAAAAATATATATATCTTCTGCTAATTAAAAAAATTACCTGCCAGCATATACAGGATGTTCCAAAAGCACTGACCTAGGTCTTGAAAGACTTAAATATTGATCACAGACATGTACAATAAATTGCAAAGTTGTATAAGAGACAGAATTTTATGGTGTTCATTAACATTTTCAGAACATTAAATCTAAATTTATTTTTTCTCATTTGAGTTGGAGGGGCTGTTCTTTGTGTTGTGTACTGTGCACAAAGTTAGATTGAGTAATATTATCACGTATATACAAACTCTGCTGATATTTGCTAGATTACAATGTAGAATGTGTGTTCCTATAGTGTTAAATATTTCATTGTTTATGCATAGGATTGGTGGAATTTACTTAGTTTTAAAGCATATGGCAATTTTTACCAATAGCCTTGTGTACTGCAATAGTATAAAAAACATATCTTGAAACTATCAATCAATGAAATGGTCCCAAAAATTCTTTTTTACTTCTGTAAAGCTGTTGCATAATTTCTGATATTTTATAGGTGAAATTGAATTTAAAACAATGTTTGATATAAATGTAATCCATTGATTTTGCGATAATTGAGAGGGAGTATAATTTTGATTACTAAGTGCTATCATAATTTCATTACCTTAGAATGGGGCATATAAATTAAAAGTATTTAGTCTTTATCTTATGTTTATTATTTTTTGTTGATAACCTGGAAGTTCTTGAAAATTCACCTGGAAAACTCAGGGAATTTCATTTTGAAAAATGAGTATGAACCCTTTGGCAGCCTCCCACCCTTTTGCCCTTGTTTGTTCATATCTTCACTCTAAAATGTCATTTCCCCTGCCCCTTCCATTACAGGGATCACCACAGTCAAGATTGTCAATCGTTTTGCGGCCCTTTTATGAAACAATGTCTATTAAAATGATACCATAACAAAAATATGATCAATTGAAACGACCCTTTACAAAGCACAATGTGTAACTTCCTTCACAAAATTTCAAGCAACGCAATCAGACATTTCTCATAAATGCAAGCCAATAAATTGTTCATTTACAAAAATATTTACTTTTTTCCTAATTGAGATGCTTATCAGATATTCATTGCTTTTCATCTGTTTTCTTTTGTTTGTGTAACACTAAAAGAGGCACCTCTGGGATGTTTTGTTTTTTGCTAATGCTGCAACAGAAAACTGCCATCTGGCACATAGCACTTTCAGTTGGGATTCAAAATGACTTTGCTGTCGATCCTATAATATGGATGTAATCTCTTTATATAAAGGAAGATGTCCTGACTGACGATCATCGCCCAGCCAAATCTACCAGCAATATAGACATGCAATTTTAGGAGCTCATAGCTTTTGACCCAAGGTGTCATTTAAGAAGTGATTTTTAAAAATTCAAACCCAGGCAGGGGTAGTTCTTTTCATGTTTCCCTTCATATCTGAGGGGCAGGGTGGGTGGGGGGAAAGAGATAGCGATAAAATTCTTGCTTTAAAATATGACAAACAGAAATACCTAAAAATCATTTTCAGGGTTTTTATTAAATTTGCCTCCAAACAGGAATAAGGGGCCCGAAACGTGTTCTATTCACATTTATCTTCATATCTCAGAGGGGAAAAGCGATAGCCTTAAAATTCTTGCTTTAAAACGTAACTAACATCAATACCGAAAAATCATTTTGTGGGTTTTTAGAATTCGAACCGTAACGGGCATAAGGAGAAAAAATGTTCTTTAACGTTCTTTTCACATTTCCCTTCATATCTCAAAGGGAAAAAGAGATATCTGTATAATTTTTGCTGTAAAATATAACTAACACAAGTACCTAAAACTGAATTTCAGGTTGTTTTAGAATTCACACCCAAACGGGTGTAAGGGGCCAAAATGTTTTCTAAAGTTCTTTAAGGGTCGAAAAATGTTCTTTTCACGTTTTTAACTTCATATCTCAGAGGAAAAAAGAGACAGCCATAAAATTCTTGCTCTAAAATATAACTAACACAAATAAGTAAAAATCAATTTCTTTTTTTTTTTTTTTTTTTTTTTTTTTTTTTTTTTAAATAATTCACAGCAAAACAGATTGTAAGGGGCAAAAAAAATCGTTCTTTAATCTTCTTTTCACATTTCCCCTTCATATCTATCAGAGGAAAACAGAGATCAGCACATCAAATCCTTGCATTTAAAATTGCAAATAACAACAGATACGTAAATCATCGAGTTTTTCAGTGTTTTTTAAAATTTTCACCCAAAATAGTGGTAAGGGTCTAAAACATTTCTTTTCACCAGTTTACTTCATTATATCAGAAGGAAAAAAGAGATTAGCCGATAAAATTCTTCTTCGCTCAAAAGTATATTTGAACCAGAAATGTTTAAAATTCTATTTTCAGAGTTGTTGAGAATGCTCATCATAAAAGGGACGTACCAGAACGAGGCCAAAACCATATTCAAAATTTGCCATCGTATCTCAAAGAGAAATAGAGATAGCCATAAAAAATTCCTTGCTTTAGGTAATGTAGCGAACATGAATACCTACGAAATGTTTTTCAAGGTGTATTAAGAATTCACCCACCCAAAAACGGGCCGTAAAGGGCTGGATAACAATCCTTTCAGAATTTCCATCACATTATTGCTATTGTTAAAAACAGAACTAAACCTTTTTGTCTTCATGTGCAAACATATTATTGCTCCACAACAAGGAAACAATATGATAACTTTTAAAAATCATTTACACTGTAATGTCTATTTTTCACTTCACTAAAATCGCATTTACCATCATGTAATTTAAAAAAATCTAAAAAAACATTATCAACATGGCAATTTAAGCTTTAATGGCAACTTCTCCTCTAGCAGCGACTCTCTATCATTTTTGTTATAGAATATGTAGCTGTGTGTAGGACTCGCAGACACTTAAAATACTTAATTTATCATAGAAGAGAGATATATACAGATGAAAAAAAAAAATCACATAAATCCAAACTCTTGCATGCATAAAAGCTTAATTTTTTTCAATTAGTCATACTCAGATTAAAAAAAAACAAAATACAAATTTAAAAATACATTTCATAATATACTAATTTTCGACACACGGAATGCCATCAAGCTCATAATTTTTTACTTCAGGGAAATAGTGTTGACTCTAGTAAAAAAAAGGGTCCGCCGGGGAGGGATAATTTCAAAAGGGGCACCCTGTCTCCAAAAGGGCACTTTGGGGTTCCACGAGAATGCACAGGTAGATAACATATTAGAAAAACGGGCTTTGAAACTGATCCTGATCCCCGAATGAGCCTGTTGTAACCTCTCCGCCGCACGCACGTTTGTAATATGTGTTTCTGACTCACCAATGGCATTGCATGGTAAGATTTTTTTCCAATTTGTCCTTAGTTTTCCCCCCCCCCTTGCTTTTGGAGAAAAATATCCAGTAGAAGTAAATGTAAGCAAAACAGGAAAAAATAATTTGTTGATAATATTTTGGTCATAAACATGACATAATCATGGTGTAATTAAAATCTACATAACTAGAAGTTCCTGATTTTTTTGTTTTTAATAAAAAAACTTCCTAGCAAAAAGAAATTTTAATATAAGTAATGTTGAATTTCCTGCTTAATTTTTTTTCTCCAAAATTACTGTGAGCATCTCATCGTAGGCTAGCATGCACGATCATATTAACGCGTCTGCAACTCATTTTGACAAGCGGCGAGTCTACTGTGGCCAGTTTTTCCATGCCGTCTGTACGTACGTACGTATGTATGTAACTCGCATATCTCAAAAACTATTGGTCGTAGAATGTTGAGATTTGATATTTAGGATTGTTCTATGATCTAGTTGTGCACCTCCCCTTTTGGTCGCAATCGAATGGATAGTTTATGTACAGGACCGCCCAAAAGATTCGAAATACATTACGCTCTATGGGCCGAAATTCATTAAACTCGCCTAACTCAAAAGCTATTAGGCGTAGAATGTCGAAACTTCATATTTTGGATAGTTGTAACATCTAGTTGTGCACCTCCCCTTTTGGTTCCATTCGGACTGGATAGTTTATCTACAGGACCGCCCAAAACATTCGAAATACAATTACACTCAATGGGCCGAAATTCATTAAACTCGCATATCTCAAAAACTGTTAGGCGTATGAATGTATGAAACTTTATATTTATGGATTGTTGTAACATCTAGTTGTGCACCTCCCCTTTCGGTTCCATTCGACTGGATAGTTTATCTACAGGACCGCCTAAAAGATTCGAAATACATTACGCTCTATGGGCCGAAATTCATCAAAGCGTTTTTTAGAGGTATTGGGCTATTTCAAACGACTCAGAAGTGATATATGCTGTAAGGAGTTAGAAAATGAATTTCTCCATTAAAAAAGTGTCTTTATCATTTACAGTTCTGCTACAGGAACACTCAAAAGATTTCCAATACATTACGGTCAATGGCAATTTTAGGGGCATTCATTCCATTTCAAGCACAATACCGTCCTACCACATAAAGTTAGGTAATGGATCCGACCACTGGTCACGTGCCTCCCTCAAGGAACTGAGCCAAAAGTCGCCATAGGCTTGGCGACCTTTGGTGTACGTGTGTGCATATATTTAACTCTCAAAATCTCCAAAAACTATTATGAAAATTTCATACTATAAGAATGTTCTCGCTCTCCATCTAGGTTGTGCATTCACGCAGCTCTTATTGCGGTCCGCCGTCACCCCCCCCTCTCGCCACCGCTACTGGAGCAGAGAGAGATAGAGATCCAGGCACCACCCATACATATCCGTGAAATGAATCTTCAGTACCTCTACTGTCTTATTGGGACACTCATTCAATAGTAAAAACAAACTGTAGACAGCCCATTGTTTGGGACCTGCCCAAAAATCTCGCCGTCTTGTCCACGACCTTGGCGATGTAATTGGAGTTTTGCCGAAATGTCGCCAAATTTGGGGGGGGGGGGCGGATTAGTCAGGTCATTTGGTCTATGCCTCAAAAGTATCGACCATTTGTCATCGTTCTTGGCGAGTTTTTGGCGAAATATCGCCACATTTAGGGCGATAATTCTGTCATAGTTGGTCCATGCTTAAAAATCTCGCCAAAGGTTCGTCGACGTTGACGAAGTTTCGCCGAAACATACGCCAATTTTGGCGCCAAATCGCGTATGTATTTCGTATTTTGTAGTAACTCTAAAACATTTAACCCGTTAGAATTTGTAAACTTTGTATTTAAGAACGATATGATAATATCTAACAGGTTTTCAATATCTATTTTGACAGCAATTCGACTGGAGAATTTATTTACAGGAGTGAGCGCAAAGGACTTTGAATACATTGGAGCATGTGTATAGGTGCATACAATTCATTGAAAGTCTGTGGTCAATGAAACTACTTTGGCTTTATCCCAAAATCTCGCAGAAACTATCTCAAGTTTGTCGGCCCTTTTGGTGCAAATATCGCCAAATAAAGATGTCCAGAAGGAAATCTTTCAACATTGACCTATCAGCTTGGCGAAATC
>JAWZYV010001224.1:0-18551 GCA_038373885.1 Cheiracanthium punctorium
ATTTTCTAACTCTTTACAGCATGTATCACTTCTGAGTCGTTTGAAATAGCCCAATACCTCAAAAAAACGCTTTGATGAATTTCGGCCCTTAGAGCGTAATGTATTTCGAATCTTTTGGGCGGTCCTGTAGATAAACTATTCAGTCGAATGGAACCGAAAGGGGAGGTGCACAACTAGATGTTACAACAATCCTAAATATAAAGTTTCAACATTGTACGCCTAACAGTTTTTGAGATATGCGAGTTTAATGAATTTCGGCCCATTGAGCGTAATGTATTTCGAATGTTTTGGGCAGTCCTGTAGATAAACTATCCAGTCGAATCGAACCAAAAGGGGAGGTGCACTACAAGATGTTACAAATATTCAAAATATGAAGTTCCGACATTCTACGCCTAATAGCTTTTGAGTTAGGCGAGTTTAATGAATTTCGGCCCATAGAGCGTAATGTATTTCGAATCTTTTGGGCGGTCCTGTACATAAACTATCCATTCGATTGCCACCAAAAGGGGAGGTGCACAACTAGATCATAGAACAATCCTAAATATCAAATCTCAACATTTTACGACCAATAGTTTTTGAGATATGCGAGTTACATACATACGTACGTACGTACGTACGTACGTACGTACGTACGTACATACGTACGTACGTACAGACGGCATGGAAAAACTGGCCACAGTAGACTCGCCGCTGGTCAAAATGAGTTGCAGACGCGTTAATATGATCGTGCATGCTAGCCTACGATGAGATGCATCGAAAAAAATTTTTTAATTAAATTTAGAGGTAGTCAAAATCGGATTTTTTGTCGAAATTTGGCCCCCAAAATTTTTCGGGATCACATTACTTCCTTATACTACGTACAAGGAAGTAAAAAGAGCAGCGGTACTTTTTATAGCAACAGTGGCCGTTTTAGTTATGACTTCTTGTATTTCCGGACATTTTATTAGATTTAAATTTTGCTAATTTGGTTTGCATAGATAATACTTTTGATAAAAGCTTTTTTCAAACCTACTGACTGGATATTAAAGTAGCATTAAATTATCGTTTAAATTGAGCACGTACAACATAGTAAAGCGTGGGACAAATAAAAGAGCTCGAAGAATAAAGTTTCATGTGGAAAAGAAACATTGTAAAGGAATGGAAATATTACATAGTTACACCAGCCCATAGCAGACGTTGAAAATGACCACCATACATCTCTTGGCACTTTTGGGCCCTTATCAGCAAGTTGCTGAAGGTAGTCGTGGCACGCGTCAGTCATTCACGTCCAATCATATCCGTTCGACCGGGCCACTTTTTTTTGTCCCAGTCTGTATATACTATACATACACAGTGCGCCCGCTATAGTTCGTTGTCACCCCCAATAATTTCTGAACGGCAAGCGCTATAGTCATAAAAGTAGGGTCTGGGTATAGTTAAGTCGCCGTGCGCTACGCAAAGAAACTGCTTACAGCCCTACCTGGAGGATAAATTCGATGTTAGCGTTCCTATCTCGAAGACAGTCAGAGATACGGGAAAAAAGTCACCTACAAAGTTGTTCAGCCTCATCTATTTAGTAAGAAAATACACCTTAATTTTCACAAGATACTCATTAATTCGCACAATAAGGCTACGGATGGAAGGTATAGAAACGCACATTTGGTTGGCGGAATTTTCCAAAACTGCACTTACCTGACATTAAGTTCATTTATCCTACTTGCTCTAAAAGTGTTACCCGTCAGCAACAAAACACATCTGAACGCTAGTTTGCTATTTCCGCTGGAAGTTGTAAAATATGGTTGGTGACACTAACAAACGCATCAGTAATACTCTTTCAGCTTTGTATTTTACGCCTTCAATTTTTAACATTAATACTAGCACATATTTTAATGTATTAATATGTTTTGGATCGTAGTATAACCATGACTAGTGTACATTTTAACACTTTAACGCGCGGTGTCCTCGCCGTGAGACACCAAACTCTGACGTTTTGACTGTTGCCAGTCACGAAGAATAGACTTGATTTCTATAAAAATAGATGCGGGTGACATAGCTCCACGAGAATCCTTTACTTTTTAGCACGTCATTTCCCGTAAAAAAACTGTCACGATTATTTTTAACAGCACTGACATCTGCCTAAAAATGGAAGAATGCGAGAACAGCTGGATGGATTGCCCAATGCTGAAAAAAGGGCAGCCGTTGTCATCGCTCGACTTAACTACCAGCAAGATGGCGGACGATCGAAACGTTCATCGCGTGCCACAGATCTAGAGACCCTTTTTTGACGACAGCTGGCTGTGCCCGCGCACAGCCAACGGTTGCCCTTTTTTCAGCATTGGGAAAGGGTTGCGCCTCAAAGGGTTAATATTTTTGCGTTTTCACGGATTATTCAGGTAATCGCACGTGGCATCAGCAGGGGGTCATGTGACCCTGTCGGGGAACCGGTTACCCCTCTTCGTGGACTTTTGATTCATTCGTCGGGGAATTTTTATGATAAGAAAAAAATCCAAATTTTAGGCCAATTACAATTTTAAAATATTAAAAAAATTTACTTTTGTAGTACTTTCGTTTTTTAAACATTCGTGAAATGATACGTTTACAGTACGTTCAGAAACAACGTGGCTGGGTGTGGGAAGAGGGGGGGTGGTGTTCGGAACCTACTTAAATGTTTGTTGTCGAGGTTATAAAAATGTAGAAAACTTTCATTCTAGCGAATTACTGTGACGAGCCTAAGTCAACCAAGAGTATTTCTTTTCTCGGAAGCATTCCTTAGTAGTATCCTCTTACTGTTTCCTTTTAAAAAGCAATTAAAATCCAATAGTGAACCACATATGCTTTGTTGTTCGTTTTTTATTATTTTCACAACATAGATGCGCGTGTGTTTCAATCTAGTGATGAACAGACTTTTACATCTCTTTTTAAACTTTGGAGAAGGGTAGTTTTAAAGAAATAGGACTCTCGGTTTGCCTTTAAAGCTGTTCAAAAGTCCTTCTACGTCTTTTAATATTTGAATGGAACTGTTCTAAGAGAACAAGTGGATACACCTTGTAGGCAGGAACTTTCTCCTGTTGTTCACGCCCACTTCAATTGTAAGAAGGGACATCACTTACGGTGGGTAAGAAACCCATATTTTTAAGCTTCACAAACAGTAACCAAAAACTTTAAATCCACTGTGATCTTTGAAACTAAGTTTAATTCTGCAGAAATACTAAAATCCGTATCAGGAAGAATTTGAGAGCAAGCGATTACTCACACACACGTAGGCGGAAACTTCGTCCTGATGTTTACGCCCACATTAATTGTGAGAATAGATAACGCCTTCTGTGGGTGAAAAACGCATATTTTTAAGCTTCATAAACAGTAAACAAAAATTTTAAATAATGCATCGTGACCTTTTCAAAGTAATATTGAATTCTACAGAAATAAAAAAAATCCGCATCGTGAAAAGTTCGAGAGCAAGTGATTTCTCCTCTAGGAGGGGAAGTCTCTTCTTGATGTGTACACCTACATCAATTTTTACTTCCTTGTACGGAGTATAAGGAAGTAATGTGAGCCCGAAAAATTTCGGGGGGCCTAATTCCGCCGAAAAAAGCGATTTTGACTACCTCTAAATGTAATTTTAATAATTTTTAGAAAGGGTTATGATTTTCGGTGGGTAAGAAACGCAGAAGCTTCCCAAACAAAAAAAAAAAATTTCATTAAAAATTCGATGAATCCACCCTGTTTGAAAGTAACTATGAATTCTGCTGAATAATAAAATCCGCATCATAAACAATTTGAACAACCGTAATAAAATCTGCACCATGAAAAGTTTGAGAGCAATCGATTTCTCCTGTAGGAGGAAACCTCTTCCTGATGTAACGCCCACATCAATTTTTAGAATGTGTTATGATATTCGGTGGGTAAGAAACGCAGAAGTTTAAGCTCCCCAAACACTAAAAAAAATTTCATTAAAAATTCGAAGAATCCATCCTGTTCTTTGAAAGTAATTATGAATTCTGTTGAAATAATAAAATCCGCGTCATAAAGAATTTGAACAACCGTTTCCCCATACAGGCGGAAAACTTTTCCTGATGTTTACGCCCACATCATTTGTAAGAAACGCTTACGACTTTCGGCGAATAAGAAAAACAGATTTTTAATCTCCACAAGACGTAAACACAATTTAATTAATAATTTAAATAACCCATCATGATCTTTGAAAGTAATGATAAATTGTGCTGAAATACTAAAATCTGCATGAGAACAGTAGTTGCGCATGTAGGCGGAAACCTTTTCCTAATATTTACGCCCACTACAATTGTAACAAAAGCTTATGACTTCGGATAAGAAGAAAAGACAGTCAGGGCCGTGTTACTAATTTGGTATAGGGTGGCATTTTCTTCTTTCTTTTCTTTTCTTTTTCTTTTAGATCGAAGGCTGAATTCCGCTGATGTAGACCATCCCCCCCCCCCTCTTCATTCTTATTAAAAAGCATTTATCCACATGTACAGTCATTTTGCCGAGACTGGTCACTTTCAGTGTCATAAGCCATTTGCCTGGGCGAGTGTGTGGGTGTGTGCGTTTGACTATGGATGTCGCTCCCAATATATGACATGAACATGAATTTTATGCTTTAAAAATGCACTTTTAAAAACATCAAATCACTTCCAAAAAAGTTTTCCTACCTGTTGCCCTTTTAATTTAATTTAATGTTTTCCCTAGAGTAGATTTTTTTAAAACTGAAAATGCAATCATAGTACGTATGGAAAAATTAAATATATATACAATGGAGTACATCTATCTCGTCTCGCTAAATCCCTACACAACAGCAATAAAAACATTTGCTTTGTGTCGCAAAATACCTATATAGCAATGATAAAAATTCTCTCTCTTCTCGCAATATTCCTATACAGCAGTTAAAAACATTTGTCTCGTCTCGCAAAATTACGTTGTAATATTGACAGAAACATCTGTCTCATCTCACAAAATCCCTATATCGTAACGAAAAAAGCACATGTCTCGACTTGCAAACTTTTTATGTAGCACTGATAAACATTTGTCTCGTGTCGCAAAATCCCTATACAACAGTGATAAAAACATTTGCCTTGTCTCGCAAAATCCTTCTACAGTAATAATGAAAACGACTGTCTCGTCTCGCAAAATCCCTATACAACAGTAATAGAAACATTTGTCTCGTCTCGCAAAATCCCTATATAGCAGTGATACAAAAATCTCTCTCGCAATATCCTTATACTGCAGTGATAAACATTTGTCTCGTCTCGCAAAATCCCTATAGAGGTGATAAAAACATCCATGTCGACTCAAAATTACACTGTTATAATGACGGAAACGTCTGTCGCATCGCACAAAATCCCTTAATCTGTGTCGTCTTGCAAACTTTCTAGGTAGCAGTGGTAGAAACATTAATCTCGTCTCGCAAAATCCTTGTTCCGTAAAAATGAAGACATTTGTTTCGTCTAAAGTAAATTAAAAACTTTGTTAAAAACACGCATGAGATGTTATAGGTAAGAGGATACGTACGTTTCGACCGAAAATTGTTTTGGTCTTCGTCAGTCAAAGCCTTCGTCCCAAGGAGCACAGGAAACTGAAAAGAGATAAACAAGCAAGCATGTTGCCACAAGGGACAAAGAAAAGCCGAACAAAACCACGGAGAGGGGGAAAAAGGGGAGGGAGGGCCCGGGCCCACAACAAAAAGGTGCCCCCAAACTGTTCTTTAAATTTAAAAAAAGATTTCGAAGAAAGGCCAACACCTCCTAGATATAGAAAGCCTTACAACTTCTACGTTAAACTTTGACGTTATCATTAGGCCTACGTTTAAAATTTTTATTTTCACAAAATAAAACTATTAAAAGTTTCTTGTGAATGCTACGAATATTAGAAAATATCTTAAATTAAACATTAAAATGAAAAGACCTTTCTCATACAAAATTATTCAGTATGATATATTTCCTTCAATTATCTAATTAGTATTGATTAAAAACTACCATTCGTAGTAAAATTCTATTTTTTACCTCAAATTATTAAGATATTGCTATTCATGAGTTAACTCACCAGAGATTTTTAATAAATTTATTTTGTGAAAAAAAAAAAAAAAATATTTTATTACAGTTAGCCCCAGTCCCCAGATTCAGACGAAATAATAATAGTAAATAAAAATGGTAAAACGCGAAGCATGAGCAAGTGACAATCAACACCAGAAATTGGAAGAAGAATATATATATATTCATATAATTTTCCTTTTCACCACCTATTAATGGGAACCTCTTTTGGATTGTTCAAGACAACTTGACTCTCGTCAGGTAGTAATGAATTTGAGTTATTGCGTAGGGATGGGCTTAATCAGGGCTTAGTTTCTAGCAAAAGAAGTACCGGAGCCCTAATATTCTCGAGCTTATGCTAATATACAGCGGCGTACTGTAAGTCCGAGCTACCCCTTCAGTACGGGGTAGGTAGAACATTAAATTAAAATAATAATTCAAATATTTTCCCGTGTAATAGTATTTGACATATTTTTATTATTCCATGGCACAGTTTTTATACCACTGAAAATGGTAGACGGCCGAAGTGTGAATGTCCCGGGTTCGTGTCCCATCGCGCGGCTGTCGATCTAACGGTCTGTAGTTTTCGTAGGTTTTCTCCAGATGTAACGTGAATACGCGTTAGAACCCCTTAGAAAGTAATCAAGCAATCTTTGATAAGATTTTTATTATTTTATTATACCCTTAGAAAGTCCTCCTACCAAGGCATCCCCATCCTTACAGATCGCCCTAGCGTAGCATTGCCATAATCACACAAATAAATATTTTCCAAAACGGTTAATAATAAATGATCTGAAATTAGCATGAAGAAATTTGAACAATATACAGTAGAAGACCCAAAATCTGCAAATTGGGAGCAGACCTTGTGCAGATTTTAGATTTTTGCACGTTTAGCGGCATAACATGTAAAGTAATTTTATTTTCTCCTAAATAAAAGAAATAAAGTAAAAAAACTGTTAAAGTAATGTAGAAGTGATTGAATTACTTAATAAAAACAAGTGAAAGAAATAATGTCATAATTTTTAACACATGAAGAAACAAAGAAATTTATATACCATGAAGACAAGAAAATTCAAATTACTTAGAAAATGTTAAACATATGTTGAACAATTGCTTGTTAAAAATGTGGCATTTGGTATGATGCAATTTGAGTTTCTTTTTAAATACACATACCTGTGTGTTAATTAAAAATATTCCACAGAGCTAATAAATCAGGAACTTCCTCTTTTTCTTTCCTGGCTTTTGGTTGAGTATCAATAGCACTGTGACGGCCATAAGCTAACCATGAACGAACAAATGATTCTGGTTCAAATTTGTTGATCGGAGGACCGACTAATCTGACCATCAAATCTTATAAATAAAAATGAAATTCTGTTTGTTTGTTTGTTTGTGGATTTGAGTTGTATACAAATCCACAAAAATGGACCTATCAGCCTGAAATTTTGCACAGATATGTAAAATAATATAGAATAAATCATAGTCCACTTTAAAACTTTGAAAGTCCACCCGTTCCCGGAATTTAAGAGATTTTTTATGTTCTCCACGCAAAAAGCTTTCCGTAATTGTAACCCCTGTAGTGAAAAAAGTGTGAATTAAGGATCGTGGTTGCCATGTGTGGCGATTTTGCCGAATAAGATGTTTTAAATTCTCAAAGTAAAAATAAAAGAATAATAATGATTTTTTTTTGTTAGTTTATATTCCTGAGGTTATATTTTTTTAAATTATAATATCGTGTGCATGGGAAATCGGAGCAGGAATGAAATGTTTTATAAGCAAAACAATAAGAATTGAAGATTTACCAGGCTAATATGTTAAAATTTTTTAGTTTGGCGAAAAAATAAAATGGCTCAAATGCCGAGAAAGTGAGTTCTAGCGGTTTGCACAGTTTCCGGCTTGGCGCAATTTACTGAGAGCTTAAGGAAACGGATTTTTGAAAACAAGTGCAAAGGTTTTATTACAATACAGCGTTAAATTTTAATGATCCGTGCGAAAATAATGCAGTTATTAAGGGATTTCAAGCGATCTATCTTCAGCATTCTCGCGATTTTGAGGAGGATTCTAACGCTTGGCGCTATTTATCGTAATTTAATCGTCTGCTATTTGGGTTATGAATACACCTGTGTATAAGTTTTTGAAATTTTCATTCAGTTGGAATTGTGCATTTTTCTGAGCAGCTTTTCTGCATCTAATGTATTACATCCAGAAAAAAGGATGTTAGAAATATCAATTTTAATTTTGTTTAATCACACTCATGAATAATGATACACTTTCCAACTTAATGAAAGAAGGAACGAAAATAGGAAAGACCCATGGATTATAACTCTTTTTATGTATAGCACTTTAGTGCGTATTTAAAAATCTGAAAGTGTGTCAGATTTTCGATGATTCTAGCGCTTGGCGCAATTTATCGAGAGGGTATTTTTAAAAACAAGCGTAGGTTACCTTATAAATAAAAATGAAATTCTGTTTGTCAATTTGTTGATTTGGGTAGTATACAATTCCACAAAAATGGACCTGTCAGCCTGAAATTTTACACAGATATGTAAAATAATATAGAATAAATGATAGTCCACTTTAAAACTTTGAAACTCCACTTAAAAACGTTTTCCTCCTGAATGGTTCTCTTAATTTCCGTTCCCGGAATTTAAGAGATTTTTTATGTTCTCCACGCAGAAAGCTTTACATAATATTAACCCCTGTAGTGAAAAAAGTGTGTGAAATAAGCATCTTGGTTGCCATGTGTGGCGATTTTGCCGAATAAAATGTTTTAAATTCTTAAAGTAAAAATAAAAGAATAATAATGATTTTTTTAGTTTATTTTTTTAGGTTATTTTTTTAATTATAATATCGTGTGCTCATAAGAAATGAGAGCAGGAATGAAATGTTTTATACGCAAAACAATGAGGATCGAAGATATCCGAGACTAATATGTAATTTTTTTTAGTTTGGCGAAAAAAAAAATGGCTGATAGGCCGATTTTTAGAGAGTGAGTTCTAGCGGTTTGCACAAGTTTTAGGCTTTTTGGAGCAATTTACTGAGAGCTTAAGGGAATAGCATTTTTGAAAACAAGTGTATAGGTTTTCTTAGAATACAGCATTAAATTTTAACTATCCGTGCAGAAATAATGCAGTTATTAGGGCATTTCAAGCGATGAGGCTTCAGAATTCTCGCCAATTGAGTACATTGATTTAACTTGGGGGAAATCCGCCAAATTTCAGAAAATTGAAATCTTCGCATTTAGTACATCGAGGTAACGATGAATAAAACATGTTATAGTTGATAATTTAAAAAATGCGGCTGTATTAAGGGATTCCACTTTTCAAATAAATGCCTGGCGGTCGAACCATTTCCCATTTTGATTGCTGCTAAGTCAATGCTTCGAATGATTCCCTGAAAAAACTCTTGCAAAATGGCGTATGCTGGCACTTTGGCGAGGCTTAGATTTGAAACTGGATTTTACTTGAGACTGGTATATACGTATAATAAGACTGGTTATAGATAAAAATGAATGTTGGTACGTGTGTAGGAGGTTGAAAAACTCCAGCACCGTTTCACCGATCACCATGAAATTTGGTTTACGTAAGTCTTTTATCATGAAGAAGGTTTTTATGCTATCCGTTTTCCTCTAACTTTTCACTAGGTGGCGCAGCAGAACGTCGAATTCTATTCCGTTTAGCCGTTTGCTATACGAATATCGTCCATTCAATTTCGTTGAAATTTGGTACACGCGAATATTAGAACACGGAGAATATTTTTCACTATCCATTTGCTGTAACTTACCGCTAAATAGCGCTGCAACGCATCAACTTCTATACCGTTCGACCGATCGGCATAAAATTTTTTATACTTACACATTTGAGAACGAAGAATATATTCTAACTGCGTTACTTTTGATGTTACTCAACACTAGATGGCACTGCAATGCATTATTATTTTAACTCGCCACTAGATGACGCTGCAGCAGGCCAAATTTTTGACCATTCAAACGGTGGCTATGAAAATCAGTATACATAGCTATTTGAACATTTTGGCGTTATCCATTTTGTTATAACTCGCCACATGACGGCGCTGTAGCAAATCATTACTTTAATTAACCACTAGATGGCCCTGCAGTGTATCACTTCTTGACTGTGCGAATGATCGCTATGAAAATAGGTATACATAGATATTTGAACACGGGGAAGAGTTTGGAACTATCCATTTTCCTATAACTTGACACTAGATGTCGCGTCAACACATGAACTTCAAGACTATTCAGCCGATCGTCATGAAAATTCGTATACATCGATATCTGAATGCGAAGAATATTTTTGCCGTATCCGTTTTGCTAAAACTCGCCACTAGATTGTGCTACGCCGCATTGCCTTCTGCACCGTAAAAACGATTGCCTTGAAATTCAGTATGCATGATTATTGAACACAATATAACGCGATATCCATTTTGCTATATCTCTTTATTACAATATATAGTAATCACAACAAATATTAATATCAAAAAGTCCATTCATTCCCGTACGAAGAACGGGTACTTCAGCTAGTTTGATATAAAGTTTCAATGCTAAGTGAAGTACGTTGGGAAGTACAAATTAAGTTCATGGTAGAAAATCCTCGTTCACATTCGGCACTTGAAATGGGTATACAATAGATGACTGAAATCAATTTTTTCAAGTCACTTTGCATTTCTTTTCCATATGATGACTTGAAAATTCTGAAGTCTCTTAAAACAGCTTTTTCGTTAAAACTGAATCTTTTGTATAATCTCACGAGTTCATCTTTGCCATACGTCACTTCAGTCGATTAAGCAGCAGGCCAAAACTTTGGATTTAGAACTTTAATTTCACAGATAAATTGTTCACAATCTGATCCAACATTTCTCGACTGGACCGAAAGGAGCCTACTTATTATAGAATCGGCTAAACACCTGTAAAGTTGTCCTGGGTCTATTTTAGGCATAGCCTTTCCACTTTCATCTATAGCTACATTTTAAAACTTGGAAACGTTTACACCTTCAATGGCCTCAGATGCATGCCTTCCAGGCTTCTTCATCCTGGATTCAAAAACTTGTATTTGTTGTCTTATTAGCCTATGGGCATCAACTAGTGTAGTTTGTCGGTTTTGCAGCTCTAATGAAAGTTCCAACAGTTTTTCCAGAGCATCCTACATAACGACAAGATTTAAGATAAATATATCAGTCGCTAGTTTACTCGTCAACCCAGAAAACGTGGCTCTTTCTTTGGCATCTCTTTTTTTATCTGTGGAGCTCTTTGTGAAATGTTTATGTAGACTTTCATAATCCGTCCACACTGCTTTCACAGATCGAAGACTTGATGCAGCCCAGCGAACATCGAAAATACGCCCTGCCCTATCTTTAGTAATTCTTGTCCTGTATTTACAGCACACTCAATAAGTTGTCGTTGGTTTTTTGGTGAACTGTTATATATATTTCTTAATTTGTCCTTGAAAATTTTAGTTATTTATTCCTGCAACTAATTTTACTTCATCAGCAACGCTGAGTTCTAGGCGATGATTCATACGATGCCTAATAATTATATTAGGAAACATATCCAACAGTTTCTTACATAGTACTTCTTTTCTGCCAAGCGGGGGCGTAGCCAGAAATTTTTCATGGGGGGGGGTTACGACTACTACAACTCATATATATGTATACATACGTGTGAAAATGTAGTGAAGAATATACATTGTGTATGGCAAAAAATTTCTCATGGGGGCTTATGACCCCCCTACCCCCCCCCCCCTTGGCTACGCCCCTGCTGCCAAGCATAACAGAAGTTCCATTACATGTGACAGCAACTAATTGTTCTGCACCAAGTGGGTTGTGCACCAAGATACGTCCCAGATAGATCGGCTTCTGCTAAGCTGACTGAAATCGTATTCAGGATGCTAGAATTGGTTTGAGGCGATACGAATCCTGTGTGGTGTGCCTATTAAAATCGATGCGTGTGAGAAAAGCGTGAAAATGACAGATTAATATGTAATGGTGGGATCCGGAGCCCAATATTCATGAGCTCCGGTTGGTTTTGCCGAATATGTAAAAATTCACTCAAAAAAAAAAAAAAAAAAAGAAGTACCGGAGCTGAGCTAGGCCCAAATTAAGCCCTGGGCTTAATGGTGATTTTCGGATATCGGTGAGAAGAGTGATTGCTACTTCCGAGTAGCAGTGATCTTTAATGGTGATTGAGTACTGGTTTACTCTTTAAGTGACTGTCACCGATAAACAGTGGCGCAGAGAGGGAGGGGGAGCAGGGGAAAAATCCCCTGGGCCTCAGGTCGTGAAGGGGCCCTGCTTTTGCTGTTTATATGAAATAGTGTGTGGTCAATTTTGTAAAAAAAAAGTCCAAATTCAAATTATGTCTCCGGATGTTTCAAATTAATTTTTGATTGAAATTACAAAAAGCCAGCTAGAGCATAAACCACCAGCTTGACAAAAATGAGGAGTGACTCTGATTGAGTCATCTACATAATATTAGATCATCCTTCAAAAAACTGTTGACCCGAAGTAGACATTGAAGGTGTTATTCAAAGGTTTGCCATGACTAAAAGTAAAAAAGATTTATTTAACAATAAATCATTTTTTTTCCGAGACACATTGTTAAATAGTGGAAGAAAGGGTATAGCATAGAGCAGAGACTATGGGCCCACCCAACCTCCGAAATTTAAATTTTCCTTAACAAAATGTTAAAGATCGAGACTTTCTATGAGAAATTTTGAAATTTCCACTTTTTTGGCCTACTGAATTTTTTTTGGCTGCCTGCTTGCATGGAAGTATGAATAAAAATATTAATTTTTTCAATACTGAGGATACATGCCATGTAAAAATGTTAACGTTCCAATTACAGTTTCTTTATGAAGCTGACGAAACCTTCAAAGCAAAATGTTGGTATTTTTTAGAGCATGGATGTTTATTAAAGTATAATACTCTATTAAATTAATAATTTTAATTCTATTCATTATTTTCCAATCACTATTAATTTAAAGTTTCTTTAAAGGATTAATAATTTTTATAAGGAATAAATTATTGATCTACTATGACATCAAAAGGATTTCTGGATAGTAAAGGGACCCCAAAGATTTTATCCCTGGGGCCCCGACTTGGCTCTCTGCGCCTCTGCCGATAAAAGGGCCTTTTAACTTTTAGTTTTAAATGGTGATCGTCACCTATAAGAGGGGGAGTACTCGTTTCACCGTTCTCAAAGGCTCTTTCACCGTTTAGCTTTAGAAGGTGCTAGTCGTCACATATGAAAGGAGGAGGTTTTCTGTTACTGATTTTGTTTCGAAGCGGTACGGGCAGGGAGGGGGGGGGGAGGAATTTTGTCTCGCTCGCAACATCACAGACATAGCATGCGTGTATTCGGCATTTTTTTTTTTTTTTTTTTTTCTGATTGTCGGAGCAAATTTTTCTTTTGCTAGTGTATTATGGTGTCACAGTGCAACTATGTGCAGTTTCTATGTGCAGCAGTATTTGAAGATTATTTTGATAAAGGTGCTTTGAGAAGAGGGTGTACTTGGGTGTGAAGGGGGCAAGGGGGGGGCTGCCACCCTCCGAAAATGTAAAGAAATTATTAAAAATCAATTAATTTGAAAAATTTTAATTGATTCTAGTACCAGTAACATTTAAAGTACCGGATCGCCCCCCCCCCCCCAGAAGGGAAACCTGATTACGCTACTGCTTTTAGCGATATAGTTTTAAGTGATTGTCAGATATAGCTTCTTTAATTTGATGTTCGCGATTTTTGTTTTTCAAATATTATATTGCTAGAATTTAAAAAAGATATTGCTTAAATTCATGTAATTTATAATGCTAAATAAGCGTCACATTTGGGATAAATTAAGCTTTGGTGCAATTGCTTATAACGCACCAAGACGCTCACGCATCGAGATTTAAGGTGCCGATTAAATTGCTACTACGTAAAATTTACAAATAATAACGACACCTCTCTCATCTGACCGTACTCTGGTATGCTTTTAGAATTTGGAAACCAAAAACACGAGGACACAATGGAAACCTCTAATAAAACCTTTAATTTTTTTTAATAAGTGGGTTTTAACGGTGTTGTTCAAAAAAAATCATGTGATTTTGGTACATAAGTACAAATGAACTAATTCAAACAGTTCAAAATTTTGAGACTGTCTTTTTACAAGCTATACTAAATATTGAAATAAACGATGAATCTGTGTCAGTTTCAAAACTTTTAGAAAAAGTTCTTAAAAATCAGAAATTTTCGCAAAACGTGTCACTCTTCGACAAATCTTGCAGCTCAGATTCATGTTTATGATTTTTTTCTGAAAATTTCGCAAAAGCCACAGCTTTTTCGCTTATTTTAATGTGTAAAGCAGCTGATGAAGAACCATCTGGAAATTTTTGGAGACCATGGTGCTATTAGATTATTTCAATTTGTGTACAAGACTAAAAACAGAGTTTTTTTCTTTCGACATACACCCTTAAAATGCTTCTGAATTTAGGGCGCGTTATAAACTTATAAAACCAGGTAGGTCTCACTACTGTCCATTTTTTAGGGGGTCCGTGACAACCCAGTGGTTACGGCGGACTGTTGACCGGAAGATTATGGGTTCGACTCCCACATTGGCGGATCCAGAGGGAGGGCGTGGGGAGGCACGGGAGCACGTGCCCCTCCCCCCCCTCAGGCAGACGTTTATATTATAGATAACTGACTTACTTTGAAAATTCAAATTAATTTACAAGCAAAAGTAGACAAAAAGAAAAAAAAATGCGCCCCTCAAGATTTTTCTTCTCGATTCCGACATACTACTGAAGGTATCGCGGTGCACGTGCATGCTAAATCTGTTAGTGACTAAACTATGCTAGTGCCTTATTGAATTCAAGTTGTTCGTTCTCACTTGCAAAGACGCTAAGAAAGCGATTCTCTCTTCTTTCATTGTTGCTTCCCGGCATTGGGTCCTTGAATGTTCCTGTTGCTAGTAAACATTCAGATGAGAGCACGAGCGCTGCATTTAACGATTAAATGCAAAATATGTAAATCAATCTTATGAAAATCCTTTTTCAATATTTATTGTATACCTAATATATATATACGTCATACAAGCGCTTAAAAAGGGGGGATATGTCATACAAGCGATCATTTAATTAAAAACATCTTTTACTTTGGGGCATCTGGAATATAAGTTGTAATTTCAAAACATGGTGCAATACTTGTTGCCTAGGAGGGTCTAACCCGTCAATCATAAAGGTGTCTCGCCAGCAGGCGCCTCCCATGTCTGTTAATTTAACAAATGAGGATTTTGTTATGATTTTGTGGACCAACTAAATGATAGAAACACAGAGCTGCCGCCTAGCGGACACTCTGTGAACTTAACTAACAAAACCAGGAGACATTTACCGCAGAGCAGCTCTTCATCACTTCGAGATACTTCCAAACTCCTCTGTACATAAACTTATAATGCCTTAATAAAATATTCCAATTGGACGTTGCCGTTTGTGCTGTTCTTAAACCTCTCACGCACGACATATATATATATATATATAAATATTTTTAATATTTTATGGTGAATACTGTTTTAATTATTGCACTCAATTTTTAACCGACGAAAAACGGAGAAGGTTCTCCAGTCGACGCGTATATATTTTTTTTCATGTATGATCACGCATAACTTTTTACAGAGTAATCCGATTTTGATAATTCTTTTTTTATTGGAAAGGGTATACCCCGAAGTTGGTCCCATATAGATTTGGAAAAAACATTCCAACCCGAAGGGTAGAAAAACAGGGGATGATTGATTTTTCACTTACTGATTATAATGTATGAACACGCATAAAATAAAATATGACTTTTAAATAGCTATTTATTTATTTTTTAAATGCCAGCTCGTTTAGTGATCTTTTACCTTTTCCTCGTGAAAATGTAATATTCCTTAAATTTTATAGTTTTCATAAAATAAAATAGAAGCTCTGACGAGGCATATAAGCTCTTGAATCGATATTTGTAGATGCTATTACGAGAAGAGTTGATTTTTTTAATTAATGGGCGGTGTCCATGTGACGTCATTTTTCAGCCAACACGTGACCTCCAACCAATCAACTTAAAATGTAGTTTCAGTTGACACTCAATGTTTCAATCTGATTAGTTCAAATTGGTATTTTCCACCGACTCGTGATTGAAATAGCCTCGTATCGATATCGTCCATTGCAAGTGATATTGGCGAAGTTTTTACGTTTCCGTTTAAAACTGCACATCAAACCACCTATATATCTTCGTTCACAGTACACAGCACATATGTGTACATTTTGTTTTCGCTTGTTAAAACGATTCTTTAAAGATTTTTTGAAGTTCTGATTTTACGTACATATGCGTCGATGCTTTAATTTTGAATAAATGATTTTAACGCACGCGAATGTGTAAATCCCACGCACACATTTTGTTTTTGTTTGCCGTTTCGCAAAAGAGTATTTGAATGTTATTAAAATTTCCAAAATTCAATTTTTTAATTTTTTTTCAAAATTCATACAGCTAAAAAGAACTGGTCTATGTTCCGTATCCGGTGCTGTTTACATTTTGGTGTTCATTTAGTGTTGGTTCTGGCGCGATCGTGGGCGATGTTCAGCGGGAGTGAAGTACCCTGCCGGTGGTAGTTCTGACTGGCAACCATAAAGAAATGTGTACCGCTTGGCGATGTTTTTTTTTTGGAGGAATGATAATGCGTCAAATATTGCAAATGGGATATTTCAGAACTGTTGAAAGATACGAAAGTTTTTCAATTTTCGCGCATGCGTAATAGTTATTTTTTAATTCTAGCTACTGTGTGTCGTACACAGTGTAAAGAATTCGCTTGCTCAATTTGACGTCAGTAAGCTGTTAATTTGCATTTATAGACACAAAAAATGATAAAATAAAAACTTTAAAAAAATAAAATTAAACCGCCGAAAAACTCAAAAGCAAAAAATAACAAACACTTTTTTAATTAACCTTAATAACTAAGTTCTTAAACTAATGTAAGTATACCTAAGTAACTTTGAGTCGGTACCAAACAACCAATGAACAAAGATCACTAAATTACCTTAAATTTAAAGAAATAACCAAATCAAATTAACAATGCAAAGTGGAAAACTCCGGCGATAAACATTAACATTCCAAAAAATGCGCTCTCCGCACGTCGCTCACGATCAACAAGCTTTCGCAGAAATGCAGAGAGGTCTACTTTGTAATACACAACTCAGCATTAAAATCTGTGTGTGAACAATAAATTACTCCTATTAATAATGGAGATTTAGGCAATTTAGTGATCTTTGTTCATTGGTTGTTTGGCACCGACTCAAAATTCCTTAGGTATACTTACATTAGTTTAAGAACTTAGTTATTAAGGTTAATTAAAAAAGGGTTTATTATTTTTCGCTTTTGAGTTTTTCGACGGTTTAATTTTTTTGTTAAAAAGTTTTTATTATTATTATTTACTAGCTGCGTACCCGTTCTCCGCATGGTAGGGAACGAAACTTTTTCTTACATGTATAATTCGAATTGAGTTCAGTAATGTGGAATCTAAAAATAAGCAAACTGACTTGACTCTTGGCGTAAAGTTGCCAATTAGTTATTTGTAAAGTTAGCATAAATACTGACCTGAGACCATGTGATGTTATCACACAAAATCTATGTCCCTGTCATTCGCGATCAGAAAAGGAAAAGCTTGACGGTTCGCAGCGAAATTCCTAACTTTCAAAATGTCTCATTTCTATATCATACTCTTTCTTAGATTTAAGTTATACCATTAATACCTTAAGTACTACATGATATAGAGAACCGTTTTATTTTGTAATTAAATAGTTGTGTACCCGCTCTTCGCAAGGCAAGAAGAGAATATTTTTCTAAAATGTGATCATAACTACTCATGACAAAACAGAATCTGCAAGAAAAAAAAAGTTCAGGTACAGTCTTTTCTGTTGAAATTACCGCGGAATATATTAGCGCGACGTAGAATTATTTAATGTTTAGTTAGCTGTGATGTAAGACGGCTGTTGAAATACGAAAAGAAACGAATAGTTTCACGAAATAGTTATTAACGCGGTATATTGGGCTTTGATCAATATTGCCCTAGCATATCTAATTACTATTACTTATAGTTTCTTTTACTGATAACAATATATTTTCGTTTTTCCATCTTTAATGCTTAATTTAAAGAAACGGTTTAGATATTTGCCACTAATGTAGTCTTTTTTTCTTTGGTGATTCTTTGCAATTTACGCATTAGCATAAACGATAATCATTTCACTTTATGGCTGCCACTAAAACAGCTCTCGATACATTTTTATGCATAATTCTTGTCAGATTGGTGTATTTAGCACCGCAAAATATGTCCTGCGATTCGAAAATGTGTCCAGTTTGAAAATTCAATCGAAAATAGTGCTGGATAATTCATTGTTGAAAAAAAAAGCATTCAATTCTTTTTCTGGCAACGTAATACAAAATATGGAATTATTTCGTGTGTGGCGTATGTTTTGATCGTGAGTTCGATTCTCATAGTAAGGGAGGCCATGATGCTAAAT
>JAWZYV010001225.1:0-57866 GCA_038373885.1 Cheiracanthium punctorium
TTTTGTTTGTGGTGTTGTTTTAGGTTGAGTTTTGGTGTGGTAGATTATTTGGATTTAGGATATTAGAATATTGTGATTAAAGGGGGGTTGTATTATAGAGGAAAAATTTATAATAGGGAGGATTTTTTGGGAAGATGAAGGGGCAACAACCGATGAACGTTCGATTCTCCGCCCTCTTTCTGGTAGTTAAGTCGAACGATGGCAACGGCTGCCCTTTTTCAGCATTGGGAAAGGGTTGTGCCTCAAAGGGTTAAGGGTGTCCACCGGCGACTTTTGCTACTAATTTAAAGATAAGGCGACTTGCGCGACTGTTTTAAACAAAAAACGTCATTGTCATACTATTTTCAGGGCTGCCAACTAAAAAGAGAATGACCCTTACAGGACAATTCCGCCTCGCCATTTTCTTGTGACAGGATATGGGGTTTGAATAGCACGTTCATATTTGGCGATTCATCCAGCACTTGTTGGCGACGACGGAATATCAATAGGACCAAGGGTGCATATGGTATAAATTAGTGAACCTATTGATAATTTTCTCGACTCGGAATTTTCTCTGCCTTCATAGATTAATTTCCGATGTTGTTCCGACATCGATAGTTTTTGTCTGTGTTGCGATATCTGGCAATGCGTCTAGCGTGTGTTTGCCGAAGACAGAAGGCCAATATGCCCATGGGTGCATGCCCTATAAATTAGTGAACCTATTGATAATTTTCTCTGCCTTCGAGATTAATTTCCGATGTTGTTCCGACATCGATAATTTTTGTCTGTGTGCCTAACCCAGTCAGACGTTGTACAAGAGGGATTCCTGATTAGGAGAGAGGCTCCCCCAAATGCACATACATGCCTGATATTCTTTTCATTAATGTTGGTATATATATGATTGTAATTGGTGCTATCATGAGATCATTGCTACTTGATGACTGTGTGGCAGCCTGTTTGGGTATAAATTTTTCTATCATGAATGTCGAACTCTGCACCACCGAGGGAGGAAAAGATCTTATTATTGTTGACGCTATTACTTACTATAAAAAAAGAATACTGAAAAACAGTGAATTTGTGGGACAGTGTAAAGAAAAGAAATGCACTGCAAAAGTGTATACAGTTGCAGAAAAGACCTTTATCGAACAAAATATTTCTTTTGAACCAAGCCATTTTGTGGTAGATACACGTATAGCGTTGTGAATAGCTATCTTGTAACATGGCCCAATGCTAATGTCAAGGATGCAAATTTTACTTAGGTCAGGCCTAGATCCTTTTCCTCATAGTGTTCGAACTATCCTATTTGTAGTCAAAGGGCAAATAAATATCGCCAACTCCTCGTCGCCAAAAGAAACTCTGTCTGTAACCCCCTTCGGCGGAATTGTCCTATGGGGGGAAATGAGACTGAAAATTTGCGGCGGAATTGGTTAGTGACCTGCAAAACGTTTTGGCCAATTGATGATCGGGAAAGAAGCGTGAAACTACAAAAAAAAAAAAAAAAAAAAAAAAAAAAAAAAAAAAAAAATTCAGTTACAATCCCGCGGGACTAGTCCCGCAAATATTCGTGCGGGATCCCGCAGGATCCCGTTCCCGCGGGATCGGATTGCATTCCCTACTCTGGTCTCTCTCTAAACCTTTTCACACTCAGCTCTCTGTGGTATTAGGCGTCGGTGGGTAAGCTCCTCCTAGCGGCGCTCGGGTAGTCTCCACCACATGCTCGGGCATCTTGACAGAAGGTGTCCTCACCGTAACATCGGCACAAAAACCTGAAAAATAGAAAACAGAAAAAAAAAGATAATACAGTTATTAGAGAGTCATTAAGTCATTCTAGAGTTTGCTGGACTATAGCGTATGCTTACAGTCCACGGAGTGAAGTACATTATTTGATTAGGATCCTTACAAGGGTCACGACTGCGAGGGGCGGGGGGTGGGCTGGTCGGGGGGGGGGGGGGGGGGGGGGGGTGGTGGGATTCGGTTCCGTTTAGTGAGTGCGCACGGGTTGTGGACACGAAACAAATTGATAGTGTGGGAGCGAGCGGTAGTAAAAACTGTCCTCGCTTGTTCTACTTCTCATAATGTTGGGGGGGGGGGGGGGGTACAGTGGGTGGAGGGGGGGGGGGGCAGACGGGGGTGGGGCGGGTTCACAATAAACACACACAGTTGATGAAGGATTGGTTTATAGGGAGGGGGTGAGGTATTTGGTGGGTGGGTAGATAGGAGGAGAGGTAGGGGGGGTGGTTGGTTTAATGTTTGGATTGAGGAAAGGGTTTTGGGGGGGGGGGAGTGAGGGAGTTTGGGTTGGGGTGATGATGGTGGGATTTTTTGTAAGGGTAATGGAAATTGAGAGATGGGTATAAAGGTTTTGGAGATTTTAGGGAGGGGTGGGGAGAGGGTGGGGAGTGGGGGTGGGGGTAATATGGTTGATGATAGTATGGGGGTAATTTTTTGGGAGTATTAGTGGGTAGTAGGTTGGAGGTTGGGAGGGGGGTGGGGGGGGTAATTGGGTTGGTGAGTGAGGAATTGGGTAGAGGTTAGATGGGGGGGTGGGAGTTGGGATGGGATTATGGTAGGTTGGAGGGTGGGTTTTGATGGGAATGAGGGGTGAAGTGTTGGAGGGTAGGGGGGGTGGGTTTAATTTTAAGGGAGGGGGTGGGGTTGGGGTGGAATGATTGTTGGGTTGGGGGAGGTTAGGTTGTTTAGTGTTTTGGGTGGGGTGTTTAATGAGGGTGGTTGTTTGTGGGTGGTGTTGGGGGGGGTGGGGTGTGGTTGTGGTTTGGGGTGTGGGGGTGGTTGTGGGTGGGGTTGTGGGGGGGTGTGGGTGGTGGGGTTGGTGGTGTGTGGGTGGGGGTGTGGGGTGGTTTGTGGTGTGGTGTGGTGGTGGGGTGGTGTGGGGTGGGGGGTGTTGGTGTTGGGTGGTGGGGGGGTTGTGGTGGGTGGGGTGGGGTGGTGGGTGTGGGTGGGGGGTGGTGGGGGGTGTGTGGGTGGGGGTGGGGGTGGTGGGGGGTTGGTGGGGGGGTGTGGGTGGGGGGGTGGGGTTGGGTGGGGGGGTGGTGGGGGTGGGGGTGGTTGTGTGGGTGTGGGTGGTGGGGGGTGGGTGGTTGGGGTGGGTTGGGGGGGTGGGTGGGTGTGGGGGTGTGTGGGTGGTGGGGGGGGTGGGGGTGTGGGTGGGGTGGGGGGGTGGGGTGTGTGGGTGGTGGGGGGTAGGGGTGGGGTGGGGGGGGTGTGGGGGGGGGGGGGGGTTGTGGGTTGGGGGGGGTTTTGGGGTTGGGTGGGTGGTGGGGGGGGGTGTGGTTTGGTAGGTTTTGTTGGTTTGTGTGGGGTGTGTTTGGGGGGGTGGTGGGTGGGTGTGGGTGGTTTGGGGTGTTGTTGTTTGGTGGGGGGGTGGGGTGTGGGGGTGGGTGTGGGGTGTTTGGTGGTGGTGTTGTGGTTGTGGTGGGGGTGGGGGGTGGGGGGGGGGTGTGTGTGGTGTGGGTGGGTTGTGGGGGTGGTGGGGTGGGTTTTATGTGGGTTGTTGGGTTTGATGGGATGTTGGTGTGTTGGGGTGGGGGTTTGTGGTTTGTGGGGGTTGGGAGATTTGGGTTTGGTTGGTGGTTTTGTTGGTGATAGTTTTTTAATGGGTGTGTGTTGGTAGTGATTGTTGGGAATGTTTGTTTGGGAGGTTTTTTGGGGGAAATTTTGTTGTTTGTGATTGAAAAATAAATAGGTTGGTGGAGAATTTTATGAAGGTGAAATTTTTTTAGGGGATTGGGAGGTATGGGAGTGGATTGGGTTTTTAGGGGATATGGGAAAGAGAAGGGGAGTTTGAGTTGGGGGAATGGTGTGTGGAAGAGTTTTGTTGGGAAAAGGGATTTTGGAATGAGGGTTGGGGTGGATTTGTATTTAAAGTGGGGGGTTGTAGGGGGGGAGATATCGATTTGAAACGTGTTAGTTTGTCAAATCCCTCATTTTCGTTTTCAGCGGGTATGATGATATCATCTAAATCAATAATTACGGTACCGTCCTTTAAAAGCTCTCTAAATACGGTATTTACATATCTTTGAAATGTTGAAGGACTATTGGCTAGACCAAAGGGAACTTAAAGGAAGTGAAACTGGTTTGTGCCGGTACGGAACGAAGTGTATTTCCTACTATTCTCCTCAACTTCCACATGGAAAAATGCATTCTTTATGTGGAGGGTGGTGAACACTTTGCCACTACTTAAATTATCCAAGACCTCTTCAATAATTGGTAACGGATATTTATCTTTGACGGTCTTTTTATTTAATTTCCTGTAATCTACGCATAAGCGCATATCCCTCCCTCACCCTTTTTTTCTACATAAGACGAGGGGGGGGGGACTGTAATCCGAAGTGCTTTCTCCCAACCATTACTGTATTTGTTTTTCTACCTCTTGCTTCTCGGAAAAAACTAACCTAGGTGAACTTTGACAGACTGGTACGTCATCCGTTAATATTATTGACATTTTTAAATTTGTCCTTTCCGTTTTATTCTGCTTATAATTAGTTATCAACTCATTTCATTTTTCTCTTAACACGGGATCATTGAATGACTCAAATCGTACGAACATTTTCCTATTATATTCGAAACATGAATCAGAAAAGAATCTAACATCTGGCACTCAATTTCACTCATAGAGCGAGGATGAGTGTTATTGTTTATTTTCGGGAGAGTCTGGCGACAGTGGGGGGCAAATGTGTAGACGCGCTTTCCGATCGCTGTGAATTCGCCTCTCCGTAAAACCTCATAAATACTCCGCGGAAGAATTATATCACGACAGATGCCTTTTAAAGGTAACATGAATTTCCCTAGATTTGCGGTTTTATTTCCTTTAAAGCAGCTGGTTAAGGTTATTTGAGAAAAAGTTTCTCCGAGTGGAGGGACAAGCCGTTTACATCAGGGTTTTTAAAAAACCCGTGTTTTTTCCCGGGTGGGTTTTATTGGGTATTTTTGGGTTTTATTAAGATTTTTTTATAGTATAACACTTTTTGGATTTAAATTTTATAGTTTTATTTCAAAGCAGAATAATTTTAGTCTAAAAGAAAACTTTCATTACAAAATAATAATTAAGATATAAAAATAACTTCAACTTGAATGCAGTACTATCTTTTTCTGCTGGCGTTTATAAAGGGCTCCTAATTTGTTTTATGACCCTATAAAATTATATTATTGTTCACTTAGAAAAATAGGTTGTTTTTGATTGGCTGTTTTCTATTACTTTTTAAATTTATGAACTTTTAATTTTTTTTATCTTTGTTTTTTAAGTCAGTTATATTTCCTAGTTAGAATATAAGTCAGTAAACCCTTTGCAGGCCAACTTACTGCAGAACTACTATTTATTTAATAATTTTTTCTTTATAGTTATTCATTTTTGCTTGAAATATATATTCCTTTTCACTTTAAAAAATCTAGAATTAATATGTCTGATATTAAATCCCACATAAGCAATGTATAATGAATCCGTTTCATATTTCTCAGTACTAAAGTAATGCAGCAACTAATAGAATACAGGATGGTTTCCTGAACCTAATTCGTTCTTGAGATGCATGCTTGTAAGCTGTAAGAGAGACATGTCCCATTCTTCTCTTATCTATTATTATTATTAGTCTTCTATTATTATTAGTCAGCAATCGCCACTTTTTATTTCTTACATACCATTTGCGGCCCATCACGAAAATACGTTAATTAAAACGGCTCCTTCACAGAAAGGCGATTGAGTACAATAACTCCATCATAAAAATAGGTTCGATTGAAAGCGGCCCTTTCTGAAAACCGTCTATGAAATCGGATCTTTCCCACAAATGCCTTTTTCAAATATTCTATTCTTTCAGATCGAAATACAGTAGAACCCCGATCTATCGTTTTTCAAGGGGTGCGTAGTAAAAAACGATGCATGCGGGAAAACGACGAATGCGGGTTAAAGTCAAAATACGAGGAAAACAGTATTTATGATTATGAATACACACAATGTATACAGTATACCAAACATACTAAATTTGTTACCAAACTGTATAAGAAACAAATAGAAGTTGTGTAGAAATTAAGTGATACTTATTTTTAAAAAATCAAGTAATGTTGGACACTGGGTTTTGTCATTGATCTCTTTAATTATAACAAAAGTTTTTAGCCAAGATTCCCAATATATTTTTTTGTCATTGATAGTCACAATATATTTTGAATGTGCATTCATGTTTGTATGGTAAGAAAGTCATATCAATTTCAAATTACTTGTGTATTGCGTTTAGGATAAGACTATTGGATAGAGTGGGACACTGGCTCTTAGCGGTTTTGTAGTAGATGACTTATGAGAGTGTTGGGTTGAGTTTGCGGCAAAAGTGGTGATGTTAATTATTAGGATTAGAAAGTTTGTTAATTACAGTTATAAAATAAGTAAAGTAGTAATCAAATTATGTAACTACAGACAACTGTAATTATGTGGGTTGGTTAATAAGAATTGTAATGAGTGATTAAATTATTTTATTTTAAATGGATATTTTATGTGGTGTTTTGAAATTTTGTGAATATTGTGTTGATGTGTATGTTGAGGATTTGTTTAAGTGTGAATTAGTGGGGTTAGATGGTTTTGAGTTGGTGGGTAGGTTAGTTTATGGAGGGGTGGGGTGTTAGGTTGGGGTTGTATGGGGTGGATGTAAATTTTGTTTTATGATTGTAGGTTTTAGTGTTGGAGTTAGTTGTGAGGGAAAATGGTAGGGGGAAGGGGTATGGGGAGGGGGGGATGGGAGAGTAGAAGTGTTAAAGTTTTGGGGAAGAGAGTGGTGGGGGGGGGGGGAGGTAGAGGTGTTGAAAGTGAGGATGGATGGTTTGTAAGGGTAGGGAGTGGGAGGTTGGTGGGTTGTTTGTAGGGGGGGGGGTTTTGGATTTTGGGGAGTTTGGGTGAGTTTTTGGGGATGGTGGAATGTGGATTGTATGTGTGTTGGGGGGTTTGTTGGGGTGTTTGTGGGTGGTGTTGGTGTGTGTTGGTTGGGTGTGGGGGTGGTGTGGGGTGGGGTGTGGGGTGTGGTGGTGGGGGGTGGGTGGGGTTGTGGTGTGGGGGGTGGGGTGGGGGGTGGGTTGGGGGGTGTGGGGGTGGGTTTGTGGGTTTGGGGGGTGGTGGTTGGGTGGGTGTGGGTGTGGTGTTGTGGGTGGGTGGTGGGTGTGGGGTTGGGGTGGGGGTGTGGTGGGTGTGTTGGGTGGGGGTGGGGGGTGGGGTGTGTGGGGGGTGGGGGTTGTGGGTGGGGGTTGGTTGGGTGTTGTGGTGGGGTGTTGGGTGTTGGTGGGGGGGTGTGGTGTGGGGTGGTGTGGGGGTGTGGGGTGGGTGGTGGGTTGTGGGTGGGGTGGTGGGGGTGTGGGGGGGTGTGGGTGGGTGTGGGGTGGGGTGGGGGTGTGTTGGGTGTGTGGGTGGGGTGGGGGTGGGTGGGTGGGTGGTGGGTGGGGTTGTGGTGTGGGTGGGGTGGGGTGGTGGGTGGGGGGGGTGGGTGTGGTGTGGTTGTGGGTGGTGGGGTGGTGGTGGGTGGGTTGGTGTGGGGGTGGGGTGGTTGGTGTGGGGTGGGGTGTGGGTTGGGGGTGGGTGGGGGGGTTGGTGGTGTGGGTGGGTGGGTGGTTGTGTGGGGGTGGGGGTGTGGTGGGGGTGGGGTGGGGTGGGTGTTTGGGGGTGGTGTGGGGGTGGTGTTGTGGGTGGGGGGTGGTGGGTGGTGTGGGGTGTTGGGGGTGGGTGTGGGTGGGTGGTGGGGTGGTTGTGGGTGGGTGGTGTGGGTTGTGTGGTGGGGGTGGGGTTGTGGGTGGGTTGGTGGGGTGTGGGTTTGGTGGTTGGTTGGGGGGTGGGTGTGGGGTTGGTGGTGTTGGGTTGGGTGGTTTGTTGGGTGTGGGGGGTGTTGGGGGTTGGGGGGTGTGTTGGGTGTTGGGTGGGTGGTGGTTGGTGGTGGGGTGGGGTTGTAAGGGTGGTATGGAGGTGGTTATGTTGTTTTTGATGGAGAGTGGGGTGTTAGTGAGTTGATAGGTAAGAGCGAGTCTCGGCTCGAGGGGTGGGGCTGGGATTTTGTTGTAGGGAAGAGTTTTGTAGGTTGTATGGGTTGAGTTGAAGTTTAGAGTTTGGTGATTTGGTTTGTAGGTGGATAGTTTATGTGTGGGGTGTGGGGTGTGGGGGGGGATAATTAGAATGGGGGTGTGTATGTTTTATGGGGAGGTTGTGGGATGGGGTGTAGTTAATTGAGAGGGGGAGGTTGATTTGGGGAAAATTGTAGAGTGGTGGTTAGGGGTATGGCTGAGATTGTGGGAATTTTAGATGTTTGGGTGCAAGGAATGATTGATTAGGGATGTATAGGGTTGATGTGGGTTATTGGGATGATGGTTATTGGATAAATAGGTTAATCAGTGTTTTTTTTTGCTAACATAATGAATTTAAATAAATCTTGATTTATTTATTATAATAGTTGTATGGATTAGGATTTTAATTTTATGATTCGGTGGTTTATTTGTATGGTGAATGTAGTTATTGAGTAGGTAATGGTATGTGGATAGGGGATTGATTGTACCATTTGTTCCAGTATGGGATAGGATGGGTGGATGAACATTAGAATGTTTAATGGGTGGTAGGGGCACAAAAATTTAGGTGGGTTTAATAAATCGACATTTATTGCATTAATTGTCTATATGTCGTTCTTGTTTAGTATATTATTTTTTTTTTAGGGGGAGGTGGCAGTAAACCCCCCTAAAGACTTCTTAGCCTTTGCCCCCACCCCAAATAGTTTACAGTAGCTGCGGCGCTAATGCTTAAGTACAATGTTTTTCCATTGTTACCTCGTAATTTTCCAGTTTTAGCTACTGTCCTGTCAAAAATACCAACCCTGATATTGACGATATCGTGTAGGTGACTTCAGTTTAGAAGACTTGTTTATGGCCCCAAATTTGGCAATATTTCTCCAAAGCTGGGAGAGGCTTGGCGACAGTTATCGCTATTTTAATAATGGAATCATGTTTGCCTTCCTGCATGGGTATCGAGCATTAGTATTAAGTCAGCAGTATATGCAAGGCTCCAATTGAAAATGCTCCCGAAGCTGGGATGACGGCGAAAATAGAAATTTCGCTTTGAGGGGCTATTTTTGAAGGCTGTTTGGGAATTCTACTGGTCTTGTATGCTAAAGAGCTCTGCTCAGGAATTTTTCAACAGTTTTTAGATTGGGGCAAGGCCGTAACCAAGGTGAAATGCTAGTTTTAGGGCTGTGAATAGGTCGGGGGAGAGATTTACAGTCCCCCCCCCCACAAGTTTGTACTCTCTTCTAAGAATATTTTCTTTAAATTTCCCCGTGTTTCTAAAGTATTTGCTATTCATTCTACTAATAATTTTTTTTTTCATCAGGATTCGCTGGGAAATTCAAGTGTAAGAAACGGGGATAAGCGTGATGCCAGTTCTAAGGTTTTGCCTCCGCCCTCAGAATCCGTATCTGAGGCAATAAATTAAACTGTGAGGAATTGTAATGAATTTTTATGCTTTTGCCCCACTTTGTAATTTAGGGTTTTAAAAAATTTGATTAAAAAAACATTAAGTCGGATTTCTTTATATGAAATCCGATTTTAAATATTTTTTAATCTTATTCCTATGCTACTTTTAAAATGCATGTTTTCTTAATAGCTAATAGTGATGCACTGGATACCAATTTGGACAGATATCGGATATCCGGCCAAATTTTCACCAGGCTATCCGGCAGCACTATGTTTTCTACTTTTTCTGCTATACTTTCACTAGTTTTCTTAGATTATTCAATTCAGCTATTATTTTTTTCTTTCAATGTTCTCATTTGTTTCGTATCATTTAATTAAAACAGATGCTAACCATAACCCTCAATGAGACTTCTCAGTAGTAATTGAGAACATTTTCAGTAGTTTTTGATGATTGCCTGTAGTCAGTTGCATAGGCTTGCCATTAAAAATAATGAAACAAATTAAGTTTAGATCAATTTTTAATAGGGTATCATACTTAAATAAAAAATAAATGAAAACTTACATTAAAATACTTTGAGACACAAAACATTTTGAGAAAACAAATTGAACTTATAGTAAAATACCAATACTCTTAACAAACGTCATTTACTGTAGCTTAACACAACACGTGTGCACTATAACTAAACTTCATCAATTTTCTTTTTCAAAAAATTTGCAGTTGAAGATTTTGCAGCTGTTAGCTGTTCTTCAGTAAACTTTTTTTGATAACATGTTTCTTCAGATGTAAACATTTTTATTTTTTCAACTAGCAAGGCGTCTGATTTTTTAACTTTAAATTAAAAATTTAAAAAGTGTCACCAACTTTGAAATCTTTTGATCTAATAAGTAGGGATTTGCTCTCCAAACTACTATCGACAGCGCCTTATCTTTACTTATTTGTGAGCATGAAAGAAATAATGTAAATTCTGTTATGACTATATAGGTAGAAACTGAGTGGACGTATGCTTGAATGTATTGATTTTTTTTTTAATCGGAGAACGAGGAATTTAAGTGGGTATCAGCATTGAATGATCATACTTCAATTAATTGAACTTACTTTTTTGTATTAAATTGCGCAACTGTAAAGTACTTAAATTATTTTACTTTTATGACCAAGTACTTAAGTTCCTAGCTTATTTTTTTAATTGTACTTGAGCAATTAACATTAAGTAGGAGAAAAAAGGGGCGAATTGAAATATCGATTTTTCCGTCCTTAATTTTTTTTTTTTTCTTCAGCAGAGGTCGCTCTAGGAATTTTTTGCATGGTTCATTTTTGCGAAAATTGCTTTTTGTGTGAATTTCAATACTTACTTTCGTGGATTTCAATACTTACTTTCGTGGATTTCAATACTTACTTTTGTGAATTATCATACCAACTTTTAGTAAGACACTTTTGTTAAATAATTGGTAAAACAGATTAGAATGGAGAGTAAAATGCCAATGGATTGAATTTTTGTAAGGGGCCGTTTTAATCGATTGCATTTTTGTGAGGGGGCTGTTTTAACGGATTTGTAATTTTGTGAAGGGACTTTTTAATCAATTGTATTTTTGTGAAGGGGCCGCAAAACGGACCCTAATTTCATCTGAATCGACTCCCATTCAATTGTTATAAATGAGTTGTTGCACAAATAAACTTGTTTCTTTCCACCAGCTAAATTAGTAATGTATTATGCATTATATCGGATACAAGTGTTTTATTTTGATTTTTGTTTGTTTCTGATTCGCTTAATAATATGGATTGCTTTTCATTTTTAGGTTAAGAAACCAAATATTACCTGTTTGTGAGGTTTCACTTCCTGCGAGTCAAGTTCAGTGAAAGATGTATGGTTTTGTTTTGTATATAATTAATAATATTCAACACGTGCGGATCCAAGCCGTTAATCTAAACACATATAAGTTTTGAAAAATTACGTCATAGACATATACTAATATCAGTTGTTCACTAAAGAAAGAAATGTTGAATGAGTGGTTTTATAAATAAAGTATTAGGACTGGATGGTAGATTAATGTGTAAATGTATTTAATTATAGATAATTGTAAGAATGTTTAAATAAAAAAGAAAGTAGGAAAAAGAAAAATTAGAAGTAGGGATTTTGAAGAGAGAGAAGGTAAAAGTATGGTGAGGAGGAGGAGGAGAGAAGTAAAGGGATAGGATATAGTGGTGGAGGAGAAGGAGAAAAAAGTAAAAAGGGGAGGAAGGGGGAAGGAAGAGGAAAAGGGGGGGTGAGAAAAAGAAGAGGAAAAGTATGTAGTGATTAGGTAGTGAGGTATAGAGGAGAGAATTAAATTTATAGATTTGAGTGGTAAATGGATAAAGAAAAGGGAAAGGGGTATGGGGGGGAGGGGAAGGGAGGGGGGAATGGGGGGAGGGGGGGGGTTTTTAGATTGAAGATGGGGTATGTGGGAGGGGGGAAGGGGTAGTTTAAAGAAAGGATGGGGAGGGTGGGGGGTGGGGGATGGTTTGGGGGGGTTGTAGGGGGGGTGATATAGTGGTAGGTTGTTGGGTTGGGGATTGAAAAAGGGGGATAAGGTAAATTGGTGTGGGTAATGAGATGGGTTGGTGTTGGTATTTTTTGTGGGGGTTTTTGTGTTGGTTGGGGTGTTTGTGTTGTTGGGGTTTGGGTTGTTGGTTGTGTGTTGGTGGTTGTGTTTTTGTGTTTTTTTGTTGGTGTTGGTGTTGTGTGTGTGGGTTGGGGTTGGGTGTTGTTTGTTTGGGGGGTTTGGGGGTTTTTGGTGGGGTGGGGTTGGTGTTTGGGGTGGTTGGTTTGTTTTGGGGTTTGGGTGTGGGGGTGTTTTGGTGGGGGTGGGTGGGGGTTGGGGGGGGGTGTGGTTTGGTGGGGGTGGTGTGGGAGGGTGAATAGGTATGGTGGGGGTTGGTTTGTGGGTGGGGGGTGTGGGGGGTGAGTTGGGGGTGGGGGTGGGTTGGGGGAGTGTGGGTTGTGGTGGGGAGGTGATGGTAAGGTAAGAGAATTTATTGTATTATGGGGGTATATTTGTGTGGTGGGATGATATTGGAGGGGGGTAGAGGGTGAAGAGATAAGATATATAGGGGGGAGGAGAGAGGAAAGGAGGGATAATTGTGGTGAAGGGACCGCCTGCGTTTTTCAATAGGGCCTTGGTTAGTTGTAAGGATAGTAAGTCCATGCTCTGGGTGAGCTTACTCGGAATGTCTAAGTACATCATTTAGTCATAGATAGTCATTTTTACATTTTCATATGGTAGCAGGGAAACAATATTTTGGGTAGGGTGTGGGGGGGGTGAGATCGCCAAAATTATGGTATGTCATCAATTGATTGATTTTTCATTCTAGAGGGGATGTCCTTCTCAATTCCTTCACGTAGGGTCATGTTTAAAGCTCAATGAAAGTTTTACTGTGAAAAGTCTGCCTGCCTCTGACACTTTGTCAAGTCAGACAGGATAAGAAAACTAATATTTTTTCCCAACTTGGCATTGTGACCCTACGTGCGTCGTCCAGAATTCCTGAATGCGTGGTCCCTCTACCCTAAAAAAAAAAAATGACATGTCAATGTGTGAATCAGGGTTTTGGCTAGAGTCCTTAAAAATCAGTTAGCAAAAATCTAGAAAAAAGCTTTAGTAAAATGCTAAAATGTCAATTTACGAGTAAATGTTGACGATAACATCATTTTTATGCAGCTTGAAAAATTTAAATGAATGCAAACACAAAGAATGAATACAATAAATTCATTTTTATTCAAAACATGTATGTTTAGAGAGGCCCTGATTTTCCAGTATGCCTGGCTTTGGGCCTCCCGAAACAAAATCTCAGTGCAATTTTTCTTAATTTTATCTTTTTCAATAGCAGTTTCTTTTATCCTTTCAAAATTTTCAAACAGTATTTTAAATAAGTTGCCAGTCTGCTTGATGACTGGATGTCATTTATAACTAGGGGTTGAAAAAAGTTTTAAATTCTATTTTATGTACAGCTTGAATTTGTTTCAATATGAGATGACTGCAGTATCGAAAGAACAAAGTGCAGACTTTCGACAGTTGGGCACTGCTAGGCAGTAATTTTCCTTTGGAAATTTCACACCTACATCAGTGTTAGCCCCCTCCTTAGTTGTGCCTAGTCAAGAATTTCTTAAATCGGGCGCTGAATTGAGAATTTTTTTTTTTTTCTTTGTTTGTTTTAAACTTTCCCACTTTTTCAAAATTAAAACTTTTCCGACCTGGGCCTTCAATTTTTATCATAAAAAATGTTGTTTACATGACATAAATTATGTTTCTAATGTCAGTTTTAACGTGCGCTTACCATGTCGGGCCGCCCCTACTTACAGTATCAAATCTGATTTCGTTAAGGTAATTGTAGAATAAAAGAGGGGTTAGATTTTCAGGATAAGAAATGGGATGAGGTGTCCCCCCCCCCGACATAAACGATTATAATTGTATCCAAGTGCTCATAACTAGGATCATGAGCACCCATGGCAAGATTTAAAATTTTTACCCCTAGTATGTGCTTGACAAAAAGTTTTGCTGTGAAACGCCAGATTAACACTAGCAGAAAAAACTGTCAGGGGTGACAGTGTTCAGAAAGTCATTTTTTGCTGCTTCTTTTTTGTTAAGGTCAAATTGTGTAACGATTTACTGAACTATTAATTTAATAATAAAAATGAAATAAATGTATAAGAAACCATAGAAAAATTTAAATAAAACCCCCTTTTTCAATCATGATTTTTTTTCCATTTTTCAAAATTTGTAAACCTACTTAAAAAAATATCTGAACTAAAACAGATTATAAATACAGCGTTCTCTTGTCAACCAACAGAATTATCATGTTATGCTTTTGTGTTTTGTTTAATGTTGATGTTATTTAATATAAATTGCAGAAAATTTTGATGCAGTGACGGCTTTCAAAATATTTTTAATATTATTAAATTGGTTTACTTAATTCAGTGCCAAGTTCAATGTTTATGTAACGAAACAAACTCCTTGAAATTGATAGTTGAGGGAAATTAATACAACCACCTCTCCCAACTGAAACGAAAAAAAAATGAGATACACAATTAAAGGCCGTATTTAAATTTCATGGGTTAATTAACGTTAAGATTTTTGTAACTGTAGTTTGCAGAGGCAGATGATTAAGCGAACAGTTTACCCCATAATTTGATCAAAAATCAATTATCTTTTTTAAATATTGGATGAAAATCTGTTAAATTCTGAATATTTTGACGTATTAGTTTTAACCATACATCATTAACACCATCAGATACTGTAAAATTTGTTCATGTACTCAGTCCAATTTAATTGGCAAACTCCTTTAAATGGCTTTTTATCCATGTTCATATTTTCAAAATGCTAAGGCTTTAGTATTTGAGATAGATTTAAGTTTCAGTATATATTCTTTATTGTATATCTGATGAATGTGTACATCATCAATCAACCTTCAGTTTTTTTCTTATTTTAGAAATTATATGAAGATTTATTTTTTGTTTCACTCTATGTATATCAGTAGAAAAATTATAACGTTATATTAAATGTATCGAAAAATCCATGCACAGTCTTGTGTAATATACATTTAAAAATCTTTTTTGTTGGATAAAATCTTAGTTTTTTAAATCTACTACATTTTTACAAATAGTTCTTAATTATTTCTTTTATTTTACTGAAATATGCAGTTTAAAATGATTTATTTCAAAATATACTTTTAGTTGAACGTAGAAATGCATTCAGTTCATCATTTATCCATATTTTTAAGGTGAAAAAAATTAAAATTTTATTGATGTTAACTTGGTTATGCAAACTCAGAATTTTGAGGTAGCAGATATATATTTATGTTCCCCCTCATAAAAAAAAGTAAAAAGTAAAAGAAATAAAAAAAAAGATAGAAAAGTAAAAAAAAAAATGAAAAAAAAAAAGTTTAAAAAAAAAGAAGGAAAGTAAAAAAAAAAAGGAAAAAAAAGGAAAAAGTAAAAAAAAAAAAAAAAAAAGGAAAAAAAAAGAAGAAAAGTTAAAGAAAAAAGAATGAAAAAAAAAGTAAAAAAAAAAAAAAAAAAGGAAAGTAAAAAAAAAAAAGAATGAAAAAAAAAAAGAAAAAAAAAGTTAAAAAAAAAGTTTAAAAAAAAAAAAGAATGGAAAAAAAGGAAAAGTAAAAAAAAAGAATGAAAGAAAAGTAAAAAAAAAAAAAGAAAAAGAAAAAAAAAAAGAAAAGGTCACTAAAAATAAATAAAAAGAGGGGAGCATCATAAAAGCTGCTTATTGTAAATATTTTCACTTAGTTTGACTGTATGTGCGCGTATGAGAATTTGGTATGCCCTGTCAGGTCATCAGGGATGAGATTCTTCAGACTTTTCTGATTTTCAGACTTTTTCAATTTTTCAAAAAAAAAGTTCAATTTTTCAAAAATTTTCTGAATTTTTTAAATTTTTCATTGGCAAAATTGCATATAAGAAGGATAGACTTAATATCATTAGCGATTACAATATTTATTAAACTTGTAATTCATAAGTATCATTGCTTAAATGTTGTTTGCACATTCTTTGACTTATTACTTAGACTAGGCACATTCTTTCTTTTTTGTCAATCTCATCCCTAGGTCATGTATGTTTCTGGGCAATTCCCTATGAACCTGGACATGACAATGAAAAAACATTTATTTTTTAATAAATTCTGTGAGAAATTTCTGAATTGTTCTTGCTGTGATGGCAACAGTTTGTGTATAAGTTTCTTTTTATCAGAATGGCAACACTTCAAAGTCCATAATTAATTTTGTTTTGTTCATTGTTAAATTTCAACGAAAAGATGTCTTTAAATTTTGTAAATTTTAAACCATATTCCTAGATTGTTTCTAATAAACACACTCATAAGGTTATATAAATAATCAAATAATTAGAATGAAAGTAATTATGTATTTATTATTCTTAAATGATTTTAGTGGCTAGCTCATACATAGCATGTTACCAAAACTGTTATCCTCACAAATGTAATAAACTATCATTTGTTTTAAAATTTAATATTCTCTTGAGCTTTTAGCCATTTTAATTATACGAAAAGTTTTAAATGGGCACCCAGTTTTGTAGCGTTATTCGAGTAAAACTAGTCTAGCATCAGACCACATAAGTTTCTGCCATGGCACTTTCCTGGCACTTCTGCCTGGACATGGGTACGAAGGAACAAAAAACAAAATACTGTTTTCATCCTGGAACCTGTCATGACAGTTCTTTGGGATAATGCCATGGACTCCACCCCCATGCTGCCTATAGACAATTTGTCTGAAGGTACGACATCTAAGAAATCTACTCAAATCGTCACATCTGTGACAAACACTGAACATGAAAACCATACTCAGGAGACTTCTTCTATTCGAACGAGAGTAGTTAATGCTCCAAAGAAAGTTAAAGGGCTCAGACCCAACAAATCACACAGAACCAAGGGCAAGGGCCCCCTTAATGAACATTCCTAAAACAAAGACTTGTGAACAATCCACCACTTCAATTTCTTCCCTAGTTGAGGTAATACACACCATAAGAGAACTCAACAATGTCGTCGACTTGGCAAAGGTGGCTCCAGACTGAATTCTCAGAGGGGGCCATTGAACTTTTTACATAGCTATAAATTGTTCAAAATACAATTATTCACACAATTCATTTGATTAACGAGTTGAAGCTTGTCTTTTGGGCCGGGGCAGGCTCTAGTTCCTCCTTTGTTGGCCCTGAGCCGGTTCTTGGCATCTCGGGCAAAAGTTATAGGGATACTGTTCTTAACCACTTTCGGAGGCTTCAGTATTCTAACTGGCTTAATTGCGATGGCCAGAGGCAGGCTAAAGAGATTAATCTTGGCTTCCCTGGTAACAGATGCAAGGAACTTCTGCGTCTCAATAGGTCCAATCTCCGTAGGGCTATTGGTCTGTTAACTGGGCACTGTTGCCTTAAAAGGCATCTAAATATAATGAAGGTTGTCGATGATCCCACTTGTCGGGGTTGTCATCTTAAGGAGGAAACTGCATTGCACATCATATGTGAGTGAGAGTAATTGTGTTTATCACGGCTTTAAAGGTTTGATGAATACGTGGGGGGAGAAATTTATCAATTGAGCTCGTGGGTGATGTAAAAAATTAGTTTTGATATGATGTGGTGTTGAAAAGCTGCTACTGGGATAGTTTACATTATTGCTGGTGTAATAGATATTTCAAATTTAGTTTCTATGGTATGATGGTGGGGTATTGTTATATGGGTAGGTGATGTAAAATGGGGGGGGAATAGAAAAGAATGTTGATTTTGGATTGTGTTTTTTATATAGTTGGTTTTGGGGGTTTGTGGATATTATTTGGGGTGGGGGGGTGGGAGAAATGGATAAAGTGTGATTATGGAGAGTTAAGGATAAGGTAAGAAAGGAGGGGTAGAGTGGGTTATGGTATAGGGGGGGGGGGGTGTTGATATAAAGATGTAGGGTTGGTGTGAATGAGTGGGGGATTGTAGGTGATGCGATTTAGTGTAGGGTGGTGAGGGGGTTGGGGTTGTATTTGGGTGGGGGTTTGGGTGGTGTGGTTGGGGAGGGTTTTTTGGTGGGGGGGTTGTGGGGGGTTTATTTTGGGTGGTTGGGGTTGGATGTGGGGGGGTTGTGGGTTGGTGTGTGGGGGGTGGGGGTAGGGGGTAGGTTGTTGTGGGGGGTTTGGTGAGTGTTGGGGTTGGGGGTGGTTTGGTGTGGTGGGGTGGGGTGTGGGGGTGATTGATGTGGGGGTGGGGTTGGTTTGGGTGGGGGTGGGTGTGGTGGTGGTGTGGGGGGGGTTGTGTGAGGTGTGGGTGTGTGGGTGTTGGGTGGTGTGGGTGGGTGTTGGGGTGGTTGGGGTTGGGGTGGTTTTGGTGGTGTTTGTGGTGTTGGGTGGGTGTTTGTGGGGTGGGGGTGTTTGTGTTGGTGTGGTGGTGTGGGTGGTGGGGTTGGGTGTGTGTTGGTGGGGTGGTGGTGGGTTGGGTGTGGTTGGGTGGTGGGGGGGTGGGGTGTGGTGTGGTGGGGGGTTGTGGTGTTGGGGGTGGTGGGTGTGGTGGTGTGGGGTGTGGTTGGTGGGGGGGTGGGGTGGTGGGTGGGGTGTGGGTGGTGGGGGGGTGGGGTGTGTGGTGGGTGGTGGTGGGGGTTGGTGGGTTGTGGGGTGGTGGTTGGGGTGGGTGGGGGGGGTTGGGTGGTTGTGGTGGGGGTGTTGGGTGGGTGTGGGGGTGGTGGGGGGGTGGGTGGGTGGGTTGTGGGGGGTGTGGGGTGGGTGGTGGGGTGTTTGGGTGGGTGGGTTGTGGTTGTGTGGGTGGGGTTGTGGTGGGGTGGGGTGGGTGTGTGGTTTGGGTGGTTGTGGGGGGGTGTGGTGGGTGTTGGGGTGGTGTGGGGGGTGGGTGGTGGGGGTGGTGGGGTGGTGGGTGTGGGGGTGTGTGGTGGGTGGGGGTGGGTGGTGGGGTGTGGTGGGGTGGTGTGGGGTGTGGGGGGGGGGTGTTGGGGGGTGGGTGTGGTGTGGGGGGGGTGGGGGTGGGGGGTGGGGGTGGGGTGTGGTGGGTGTGTTGGTGGTGGGTGGGGGGTTGGGTGTGGGTGGTGGGTGGGGTTGTTGTGGGGTGGGTTGGGGGTGGGTTGGGTGGTGGGGGTTTGGGTGGGGTTGGGGTGTTGGGGGTGGGGTGTTGGTGGGTTGTGGTGTGGGGGGTGGGTGGTGGGGGTGGGTGGGGTGTGGGGGTGTGGTGGGGGGGTGGGGTGTTGGTGGGGGGTGGTTGGGGTGGGGTGGGTGTGGGGGGGTTGGGTGGGGGTGGGGTGTGGGGGTGGTGTTTGTGGTGTGGTGGTGTGGGGGTGTGGGGGGGTGTGGGTGGTGGTGGGGGGTTGTGGGGGTGGGTGGTGGGGTGGGTGGGTGGGGGTGGGGGTGGGTTGTGGGTGGGTGTGGGGTGGGTGTGTGTGGGGTTGGGGTGGGGTGTGTGGTTGGGTTGGGGGGTGGGTTGGGTGTGGTGTGGGTGTGGTGGTGGGGGGGTGGGGGGGTGTGGGTGGGGTGGTGGGGGGTGTTGGTTGGGGGGGTGGGTGTTGGTGGGGGGGGTGGGGGGTGGGTGTGGTGGGGGGGGTTGGGGGTGGTTGGGTGGTGTGGGTGTGGGGGTGGGGGGTGGGGGTGGGTTGGGGTGTGGGGGTGGGGTGTTGGTGGGTGGGGTTGGGGGGTGGTGGGTGTGGGTGGGGGTGTGGGGGGTGGGGTTGTGTGGGTGGTTGGTGTTGGGGGGGTGGTGTGGGGGGTGTGGGTGGGGGTGGGTTGGGTGGTGGGTGTGGTGTGTTGGGGTGGTTGGGTGGGTGGGTGGTTGTGTGGGTGGGGGTTGGTGTTTGTGGTGGGTGGTGGGGGTGGGGGTGGTTGTGGTTGGTGTGGTTGTGGGTGTGGTGTTTGTTGGGGGTGTGGGTTGGTTGGGGTGGGGTGGTGGGGGGTGGGGGTGGGTTGTGGGTGGTGTGTGTTGGTTGGGTGTGGGGGGTGGGGGGTGGGTGGGGTGGGGTTGGTTGGGGGGTTGGGGTGGGTTTGGGGGTGGGTGGTTGTTTGGTTGTGTGGGGTGGGGGTGTGGGGGGGGGGTGTAGTTGGGGAGTGTTGGTGGGGTTGTTGGTGTGGGTGTGGGTTGGTTTGGTTGGGGTTGTTGTGGGTTGGGTTTGTTTTGGTGTTGGTTGTTGGTATGATGGGGTTTGGGTGTGGTTTGTGGTTTGTGTTGTGTTTGGGGGGGGTGTGGTGTGTGGGGGTTTGTGGGGGGTGTGTTTGTGGGGTTTGTGGGGTGTTGGTTGTGGTGTGTGGTTGTGGTTTGTGTGGTGTGGTGGGTGGGGTGTTTTTGTGTGTGGTGGTTGTTTTGTGGGTTAGAGGGGAGGTGGGGTGGTGGGTGTTGGTGTGTTTTTGGTGTTTGGAGGTTGGGTGTAGGTTGATTGGGAGGATATTGGGTTATTGGATAGGTTTGAAGAGGGATGGGGGTTTTGTATTGTTATGATTGTTATGATTAGATGAGGGAGGTGATGGATTGGCATGTATTATTATTGTGTTATAGTGTGCCGCAGAAAATTAATGGTCATCTGAAGCTTGCTGCAAAATGCATGACAAAATTCTGCCACTGGATGTATAAATATTGTGTACAAGTATAATTGTAATGGAGCCTGTGGCCTCTAGGTAAAAATATTGTCCATGCGATTGCATGCCCAAATTAAAAAAAAAAAAATCGTTTTTTTTTCCCCTTCAAATAAATAAATGTCCGAGAGAGTGGAAGTTCCATGCCCCCTGGGAGCTTAAGAATTTTTGGGCACTAAATCATTTAAAAAAAATAACTAGCATTTAACAAGAAAATTGAAAGTTAATTAACATATTAGCATAACATCGAACAGCATTCAATATTTGTAGTAGTTTTTTCAATTTTAACCCATTTCACGCCAAGCATAGAAATTTTATTAAACATTTTAATTGAAATATGCTAAAATTACACTAGTTAAGACAAAAAAAAGTTTCATTCTTGAAAAATAATTTTTATATAAGAAATAAAATGGTGTGGTGTGTTAACGCTCCATTAAATTTAAGTAAAAATTAATTTTTTGATGTGATTTATTTTATTTTTAAAACTTGTAACTTTAATCCATTATAAAAACTTGATTAATCTCAAGTTGAATAACTACACACTTTCAAAATGTCTGATTTGTCAATAACAATTACACTAGTTTTTCAACTTGAATTTTGAAAAATTTTCTCAACAGAAAGTGTTTACTCATATTTTAAGTTAAATGGTTATCTGCCACTGGATTATTTAATTAAGTTACTGATATTTTATAAGTCTTTGAAACCCTTAAAAATAACAGAAAAATAAAATTAGTGAAAAATATGTCAGGGTTGTTAATAATAAAAAAAAAAAAAAAAAAAATATTGAAATGGTGCGCTTATGCACCTTTGGCCAAAAATGGGTTAATGTAAAATGTGTACAGAACAGATCTTTTTAAGTAAGAATATGTTACAAGTCTGAACAGTTTTGGGGATGGAAATGCTAGATAAATATGATGAAAACTCTTTATTCTAAGTACGAAGAAATGCTAAAAATAGAAAATTTCTTTTTTTACAAGAACTGTTATTAATTTCACTTTTATTTATGTTATTTAAGAACTGAATAGTATCACTGAATTGCTGTTTTTTAAGCTTTTAGACTACACTAAAAATTTTAATGTAATGTCTTAAGTATTCAGCCAAAAAGCACATGATTTACAATTAGATAATGCCAAAGCTTATGATACGAATCTATCACTGAATAATAATTTATTGTATAAAAAATGTTCAACTTACTTCCTCCTAAACTTCAGTAGTAAAATTTCAAAGTAGATACCCCCAAAACTAATCATTCTTTTTAATATGTAATAAATGTCGTCATTCTGAAAATCTATAAACAAATGGTATTATCAGTGGACATTAACTTGTGTGTGTTATTATTTATTGAAATATTCAAAAAATGTTTATCAGGTAGACTTCAATTTTGTACTCTTTTCCACCTTTTGTCACCCTGCCCTCCACCATTGTATTTTGCCTATGTACTTTTTTGCCAGAATGTAACACTGGTTGTATTTTTTAACATAGAATATACATCACTATATATTTAAATATCTTGCTGCATTGACAGCTATTGTATACAGCTGTGCTAAGTTGTCATACAAAGTTGTATTGTACTGTTGTAAGAACTATTAGCATTTTTCTTCCATGAATTTACTATCCATAAATTCAAGAAAATTTGTCATTCATAATCATCAAAGCTTTAGTATGATATTTTGAAATGGAAAGAAGTATGCTAATCAAAATGCAGATGTACTGTTTATTTATTTATACTTATGTCTCGATCTTGGTGAAATTTTCTTCTTGGTGAACTGAATGCTATTACTTTATATAAGTTAAGGGAATGGGGAAGATCCCATATCGCCCACCATTTTTATTTTCTTGGTGAAATATTCATTTATTCAGTATAGTTTAGTGAAATATTCATTTAATCAGTATATTGTAAGTTATGACTAAACCTTTTAATGTCATAAATAATGTAAATTTGAAGTGCCTAAAATATTTTTTGTGAAAAAACCTTTTTTTTTTCCCTTGTAAAATTTGTTTATTGTAGCAATTTGAGTTACATCCCATTTTTAATATTAAATAATGGTCTTATAATTCCTTATGCAATTTAGAAGATTCGATACATAAATAAGCCAGTTTATACCAATTTCATAATTAATTGCATTGTGGAGTCTAGATGATTTGGAACTCTCAGCTCTAAGGCTAATAAATAATAAAAATAAATTTAAATGAAATGCTGAGAGTATACGGCCAAGTGTGCATCTTCATTTTTCTCGGATCAGGCATAAGTAACCCTCCCCAGAATTATTTAAGTCATTTCTGTGTCACTGCAATCTTACTTTTCTGCAAGTTCAAAAATGTCTAATAAACATTTCAGAATTATTTTTCTGAATTATTTTCCTTAATATGGCAAAAGCATTACACCCAATTTAGTTGACATGATAACGCTGTTCTATTTTGTTGAAAAAGATTTGCATTGTTCTAGTATCTGATAATTAATATATAATGAAATAATACTAATTAAATAAATCATTACACATTTTCTGGTCCATTGAATGAAAAAAAGAAAATCATAAAATGGCATTTGCTGGAAACTGTCAATCCCTGAATATTTCCTCTGCAACAGTGGTAACCTGTTGCTTCACGTCAGACGGAGGGATTCCATTCAAGTTAAGGTATGTTGCCATCACCGTCGGTACAGTGTCATTTGGCATTCTGAACATCGGTCCTATTTCAGTCTACATTTGTAAAAAAATTTGGAAAAAAAAATTATTTTTCGAAAACAGAATGTTTCATTACTACTATACTAAATATTTCCATTATAGCTCCCTTCAAGTTTTCGAAGCTTTGAAAAAAGCCTCAGGCTGTTAAACCAATCAGATTGAAAATTTGGGGGGGTGGGGATACAGCAATTGAGTTTTTAGGCTGAGAATTTTTTAAATTGGCATACTTTTAATATTTTTTAGATTTTATCAGTTTGTTCAAATTTTGCAGTTAGACAAAAAACATATTTAAAAATGGAACAGTTTTTTTTTGTGTGTGTATATGTAGGGTAATTATTTTTAATATACAAGTCAGGGGCAGTCCGACTCAGTAAGCATGGTAAGCATCACATTGCGATGCAGTCTTTGTGAGAATCATCAAAATGACTCCCCTTCAATCTAGAGCATAAAAGGGGTGTCTTTTTAGTTTGTGAGGGGGCATCACGTATCCTAGGACCACCCACGATACAGACAATGCAGTTGAAGCAATGTTTACATCATTTTTAAACGGAGAAGGTTTTTTTCTTTCGGAGTGGTTTTAATTCCAAGATAGGTTCACTTAAAAATAAGAGGAAAACACCTTTAAAGTTTGAATCTTATGAAAGATTTTGAGGGCTGTTGAATTACATCATTCCCTGGGTGCTAAATGGGGAAATAACACATACTTCAAGTCCACAGGCATTGGACACTGTATCTTTGCATGAGGGAATAGATTTTGGAAAATTAAAACTCACTATCCCTATTTTTTTTTTTTTTTAGTGGAATAACTTCCCATACAAACATACATCTTTCGAGAATTAGATAAAATTTGTCTTTATAAATGCAGGCATAGCAGCTTAACACTCTCACTGCTCATCCGCAAAATTTTACAGGCACTATTAAAGTTGAAAAATTTATGCAACCACAATTTCTGCCGGGATTACTTTTTTAGTCTAATGGAAAAGCATAACCAGTTTTGGCTGGTTCCATATGCACATGGACTTGACCATTAAAAAAAGAAATTTTTTAATATGTTGTCTAAGAATGTAATATTATACCGCTTAAACCATAGAATTTTAGCAAATACAATTGACTTCTCTGCCAATACTTCAATGTATTGTTTTGGTAGCATGAATTACCAAGCAATTTTAATTAATATTTCAAAATTCTATTAGTTATAGGATTTTCAATCATTTATTGAAAAAAAGAAAATTTGTAATCGCCGTGAATTTTGTGGAAAGAAAATAAATGCATTTTTTATAACTGACATATTTAAAAATGCAATTTTTATCAGGTACGGATACAACCCATCCCATTGGCCTGGGAAACTCATGTCAACTGCGGCCCACTTACAGTTTCTTCTAACACGTACACATCATTCATAAGTGTATATATAAATACAATATATATTAAAGTGACCGGCCCATCTGAAAAATTCCAGAGTTCCCAGTGGGTGTATCCAGGCCTGATTTTTACCCAACTGAGCTTAACCCTTTCGCTCCCAAGCTTCGATTTGGAATGCTTGCTCAAAATCCCGGAAACGCCCGAGAAATGTTTTTGTATGCTTTCCCCCACGAAACACGTTTTTGTACCTATGTAGATATATCTCTGTCAAAACAGGAGTGCAAAGAATCAGTCGGCATGTCTCCCCCAAAGGATTTCAAAAGCACCCGTTCTTAAATGGAACTGATCACCATGTGATCACCCAAAGGGGAAAGGGGGTTATAATAGCAAACACGAGAAAGGGGTTTTTCACACTTGACACTCTTAAATGGATGTTGCAAAGCACGGCGGGGGGGAAGCTTTGTCCTGGCGTAAGGCCGTATCTGGGAGCGTGCATCTTGAGCCGGTACGGGCGAATTGAGAGCGAAAGGGTTAAAAGAATTGAGCAGTGAGACCTGAGCTTAAAACCCTGACTAAACCCTGAGCTTAAAAAGAAAAGGAAAGTCTGGAGTCAAAGGGTGATTCATCGTAGCTGCATAAGTTTTGCTAAAATGAAAGGTGAAATTAGATATTTTTTAAAGTTAAAATTCATTTTTAATAAGGTTTAAAATACCTGAAAATGTCATTTTTAAAAATAAAATTTTAATGAAATTATTAATATTTTAATCAAAAGTTAATTGTTTTTAATAAAATTTTAATCAAATTATTAATATTTTAAATATTGTTTTTAAAATAAAATTTTAATCAAATTATTAATATTTTAAATATTGTTTTTAAAATAAAATTTTAATCAAATTATTAATATTTTAAATATTGTTTTTAAAATAAAATTTTAATCAAATTATTAATATTTTAATCAAATATTGTTTTAAAATTTTAATCAAATTATTAATATTTTAACCAAATATTAAAACTGTTTTTAAAATAAAATTTTTATCAAATTAATATTTTAAAATAAAATTTTTAATTAAACGATTTTCAAAAATGTTTCAAGATCAAAATTTTTAATAAGCTTTAAAACTCCTGATCAACTTCTCCTCCAAAAGGCAACCTATATGCACGACTGTGTCACTGCTCTATAGACACCATTTAAAATATTTTCTTGAGCTGCATGATGAATCACCCTTTGATTTTTTTTTTTTTTTTTTTCCTGGGTCTGGTAGATATTTTTTATGCAGGGTGTCTACCATAAATGAAGGTCACTTTTGTAATTTTGTAAGTAGATTTTTGGATAAATCTATTAATTAATATTTTTTCCATGCCATAAATATACCTTTTTTTGGCTTGAACCGAGGCAATTGCCAAAACAATATAGCTCATTGATATGAAGGGAAATTCTGTGTATCTCGTGTTTAGCTGAATGCGAGGCCAAAGCAATGTTTTGGAGATCCCCCAAAATTATTAATTTCTGTGGATACGGGTCTCCACGCACGGCAAACAAGGTGGTAGGCACCCTGTTATATATTTTTTTTATTTACCTGCAGAAGACCTTTTTGTTTTCCATTATTTTATTGGGTTGGCAACAAAGTAATTTCATTTTTCCGTATGTCAATATTTCACCTGACCAAAACTACTGAAGCTAATGATACTTAATTTGGCGCATATGTGAATTCATAAAGATAGATGCTAAATTAGAGAGCATTTTCCAAAATTTGTAAACTTAGGAGGAATAGGTGGCCAAAAAGGTCTTTTCACACATCCCACGTGATCTCCAAGAAAAATAGATATCTATGAAATTCTTGTTGTAAAATACGACAGTCACGAATACCTAAAAATCAATTCAGGAAATTTTGAATGATCACCCCAATGATATCCCCTTGTCTTCCAAGGAGGATAGACCTAAAAAGGGCGGGGGGGGGGGGGGTGTGGCCATCTTTCATTCACGGAAAAAAGTGTTACCAGTACAAAACCAGTAAAAGTGTTACCAGTAAAATGGAGAAAATATGAAACCCATGTTTAGGCACAGCTTGCCTGTAATTAAAAACTGGTTGAGAAAGTATTTGTTTGAATTTTATGTAAAAGAACGTAATTACTTTGTTGCCAACCCAATATTTTTCCATAGCCACTTTTATTTTTCCATAGCATAGCCACTTTTATTTTTCAATAGCCACTTTTATTTTTCCATAGCCATTTTTATTTTTCCATAGCATAGCCACTTTTATTTTTCCATAGCCACTTTTATTTTTCCATAGCCACTTTTATTTTTCCATAGCATAGCCACTTTTATTTTTCCGTAGCCACTTTTATTTTTCCATAGCCACTTTTATTTTTCCATAGCCACTTTTATTTTTCCATAGCCACTTTTATTTTTCCATAGCCACTTTTATTTTTCCATAGCCACTTTTATTTTTCCATAGCCACTTTTATTTTTCCATAGCCACTTTTATTTTTCCATAGCCACTTGTATTTCTCCATAGCCAAGTTTTTTTTTTTTTTGGTTGATTCCTTCTTTAACCCCCCCACTCTCTCCAAAGTGGCAATAAATCGACTTGATGTTTTTAAAATTGAATGCTGAAAAGTGTTTTTAAAATTTCAATTCTAGAATTTTTTTAAATGTTTTTAAAACTGTTTTTAAAATATAAACTAATTTTTAAATGCTTTTAAAACTGTTTTTAAAATATAAACTAATTTTTAAATGCTTTTAAAACTGTTTTTAAAATATAAACTAATTTTTAAATTCTTTTAAAACTGTTTTTAAAATATAAACTAATTTTTAAATGCTTTTAAAACTGTTTTTAAAATACGACCTAATTTTTAAAAATGTTTTAACTGTTTTTAAAATATGAACTAATTTTTATGCATTTGCATTTAGTATGATGACTTATTGTATTTATGTGGCAAACTGAATCTAGAGTTAAAATGGCAGTTTTGAAAAAAATGAAAGCACTGCATTATTTTTATATTTATTCTTTTGGTTTGCCTATTTATATAGTTTAAAAAAAGTGTCTTCAATTTCATTTTGAGCTAATTCATTTGAGAGCATTGACATATGCAAAATTTGACTCATGACAGCGAACACGCCAATTGATTTTTTAGGTTGGCTCGAGTGTGGAGGTTAAAGCAGCAATCAACCTTTAAGGGGGTTCAGCCAAGCATTTTATGGTACTTACATATTAGCCCATCAACTGCCTAGTAGAACATAGCTCTTGTGTACATGCATTATGTTCTAGAAGTTAAAATGTTTTTAAAATTGAATGCTGAAAAGTGTTTTTAAAATTTAATTTCTAGATTTTTTAAAAATGTTTTTAGAACTGTTTTTAAAATATAAACTAATTTTTAAATGCTTTTATAACTGTTCTTAAAATATAAACTAATTTTTAAAAATGTTTTTAACTGTTTTTAAAATACGACCTAATTTTTTAATGTTTTTAAAATACAAGCTAATTTTTAAAAATGTTTTTAACTGTTTTTAAAATATTAAGTTAACTTTTAAGTGTTTTTATAACTGTTTTTAAAATGTAAACTAATTTTTAAATGTTTTTAACTGTTTTAAAAATATAAACTAAATATTCAAAAAGGTTTTTATAACTCAGTTTTTAAAATATAAACTAATTTTTTAAAATGTTTTTTGAAATTCATATGTGCATTAAATTATGCTGTACAGTAAAGGATAGATGAGCTAATATGTAAGTACCACCTTTTTCTTTTTTTGATTTGTTTTCCAGGTTTTCTTTTATTTACTTTTTTTCCCCAATAGCTTTTTTTTTACAATAGTTTTTTTTAACAGTAGACTCCCTCTTAACTAGCCTCCGTTTGACCTAATCTCCGTTTAACCTTATTTGGCAATAACCTGTGACAATATTACCCGACAACCTAACAATATTTATATTTATCAAAATTACTTTTTAAGTTTTTTTCAACAATCTGCACTACGTTTCCTTAGCTCGAGTCATATTTAGGCTGGTTAAAAAGGAGTCTACTGTAATTCTTTTTTTTTTTTTTTTTTTTTTTTCACCTGGTCCTCGCACCCCCTCCCCATCTCTGCCATCTTGTGAAGTAATGGCATGGTACAATAAAAAGGCTATTACTTGTGTAAAAGATTTTTTTAAATTATTTATTTAGTTATTTTTAATTTTTGTATTTTTTTTAATCAATTCATTAATTTATTTTGATAGGGAAAAATCTCTCTGTCATGAGTGCAAGTTGCACTCGTTATTTATTTTTCAAATAGAGGCAGAATATCTCTCCTAGTGCAAGTAGCACTAGACTTTGTTTTATATTTTATAATGATTTATTTTCAGCTTTTTCGTTTAATTGTAATTTAACAGTAGGCGAAGGGACCTGTTTATAAAAACTCCCCTATTTTTTTTTTCTTTAGACAGTAGGCGATGGGGCCTGTCTATAAACAAAACTCCCCTATTTTTTTTTCTTTAGACAGTAGGCGAAGGGGCCTGTCTATAAACAAAACTCCCCATTTTTGTTTTTTCAGACAGTAGGCAAGGGGCCTGTCTATAAACAAAACTCCCCATTTTTGTTTTCTTCAGACAGTAGGCAAGGGGGCCTGTCTATAAAAACTCCCCTATTTTTTTTTCTTTAGACAGTAGGCGAAGGGGCCTGTCTATAAACAAAACTCCCCATTTTTGTTTTTTTCAGACAGTAGGCAAGGGGGCCTGTCTATAAACAAAACTCCCCATTTTTGTTTTCTTCAGACAGTAGGCAAGGGGGCCTGTCTATAAAAACTCCCCTATTTTTTTTTCTTTAGACAGTAGGCGATGGGGCCTGTCTATAAACAAAACTCCCCATTTTTGTTTTCTTCAGACAGTAGGCAAGGGGGCCTGTCTATAAAAACTCCCCTATTTTTTTTTCTTTAGACAGTAGGCGATGGGGCCTGTCTATAAACAAAACTCCCCATTTTTGTTTTCTTCAGACAGTAGGCAAGGGGGCCTGTCTATAAAAACTCCCCTATTTTTTTTTCTTTAGACAGTAGGCGATGGGGCCTGTCTATAAACAAAACTCCCCATTTTTGTTTTCTTCAGACAGTAGGCAAGGGGGCCTGTCTATAAAAACTCCCCTATTTTTTTTTCTTTAGACAGTAGGCGATGGGGCCTGTCTATAAACAAAACTCCCCATTTTTGTTTTCTTCAGACAGTAGGCAAGGGGGCCTGTCTATAAAAACTCCCCTATTTTTTTTCTTTAGACAGTAGGCGATGGGGCCTGTCTATAAACAAAACTCCCCATTTTTGTTTTCTTCAGACAGTAGGCAAGGGGGCCTGTCTATAAAAACTCCCCTATTTTTTTTTCTTTAGACAGTAGGCGAAGGGGCCTGTCTATAAACAAAACTCCCCATTTTTGTTTTTTTCAGACAGTAGGCAAGGGGGCCTGTCTATAAACAAAACTCCCCATTTTTGTTTTCTTCAGACAGTAGGCAAGGGGGCCTGTCTATAAAAACTCCCCTATTTTTTTTTCTTTAGACAGTAGGCGAGGGGGCCTGTCTATAAACAAAACTCCCCATTCTTTTTTTTTTTGTTATGTTTTCCTTTTACCCAAGCAATAGCCTTTTTATTGAATCATGGCCAATTTTTGTATGTCATACATTTTTTGCAATTTCACTGCCTAACCATTGGTCAAAAATCCTAAAGCTACAGTTTCTGGTGATTTTTTCAGACTTAATATCTACATGTTATTTCCTTGCCACTATCTGGCAACCCTTAAATAGTGATTTACCGTAAAGATAAAGCCTCATCTTGATAGCTTTAAGTCTTATCAATGTGTTCTAATGAGGGAATTGTGTAGTCACTTTTTCTCCTATAACATAAAGTGACTATCCAGTTCTAATCTGGCAGTGGCCAGGCAAGCTTTTGTCTTTTCAGGCTAAGAAATCCCTCTATGTACCCGTACCATCACATGAGCATCATGAAGGAGCGATTCTCAATGATTGAGAGTATTCAAGTTGTTAGTGAGGTAAGTGAATATTATTAAACAAATTTCTATAGAAACACATGCTAATAAATCCCATTAGCCTTTAAAAATAAGAAATTTTTAAGTATAGTTATTAGAGATGCACAGAATATTCGGTTGGTATTCGGTATACTGCCTATTTGGCAGACAAACTGAATATTCGGTTCTGCCGAATACTTTAATATTTGGCAACCGAATAGTAAACAAATTTAAGTATTCAAACAATTAATAAACACATATTTTTATACCATGAATGAAAGAGTATAGTGCCATAGTACTAAATTAATTCAAGCTGGTACTTACTATTATCGCATTCAAATTAATTATTTTGATGCATTTAATGACTCAGATGACTGAGAAAACTGAGAAAAATGACTGAGAAAACACTCAGATGTGAAATTTAAGTTTTGTTGCTCTTCAATGGATAATGTATTTTTAATTGAAAAAAAAAAAAAAAAACTTGTCCAAGACAACAAATGTATCCCTATGTTAGGGGTGCACAACCTTTGTAAGAGAAGGGCCACTCAAAGAAGTGGCTGGACTGCCGAGGGCCACACCACCAATTTACTTTGAAAAGTGAAACTGCTTCATTATGGACCAATGTCAGTAATATATCATGTAGAAATGCTTATTTTGAAACCAAATTTTTGGAGACGGGACAAGGTTAAATAAAAATAAGATTATACGTAATAAAAATGAAAAAAAAAAAGTTCCCTGAAACAAAAGCTATGCATACATAAATTTAATATCAGTAATTTGTATAAGCATAGCAACAAACAGTAAAATTTTAATAAATTCGTAATAAAAAGCATTCAAACAAACACACACACGCTCTAAAAAAAATCTGATCATACAAAAACAATAGAAAGGGAACATCTGTACTGCAGTTTCACCCTTTTTCTTTTTACATAAAATAATTAATCCATAGCACAGTTATTAAATATATAATTTATCGTGATTAAATAGCATTCAGTACATTATTTTAAAATATTTAAAGGAAACTGAAATTGATACCAATATGACATAGACCAATTAAAAGCAAATGAACAAAAAAAAAAAATCTAGTATTAGTGTGACGGTTGAGACTGTATTTACTAAAGTTTGAACATTGGTTTAAAGTTAGGTTGTCACTGCAGACCATTTAAAATATTGACTAGACAATTCAAAAGAGAAAATATTGTTCACAATATAGTCTACCAAAATCGTAGACATTTGCTTGCATTAGTTTTTGATACAAACTCAGTCGTAGAGTTCTATAACGTTTCGTCGGCTCAATCATGCTTGAGAATTACGTTCGCACAACCCTCGGAAATACAAATGGGATTTTTCAAAGGACTTAAGTTTTTGTGGCTTAATGTAAAACCAATTTCTACATACAATGATGTAATAATCTGAACATTGTAAAATATGGACTTACGTTCGTCTGGTTCTGGGGTACAGATTTTACAACCGCACAGTTTTACATTTCTGTTTTCGGTTTTGTTTCTTTCGCAGCGGAGAAGAAATGTGGTGAGGGGGAGGGAAGTACGGAGAGTGTGTGTTTGTGTGTTTACGGCTAATGCCTTTTTTGCTCAGTACAAGGAAAAATAATTAGCAAGAGTAAAAATTGATTGTTAATAAGTTACTGGCAGTACTGGATTATCGTCAAATTAAGCCAGTACGTAAACAGTTTGAATTCGTCTGGCGGCCAAGTTTCCCTCGAGGGCACATTTGGGACGAGGTTGGCACGTCACGTATGTTTTGCTTCAGTACAGTTTACTTGCATATTTTTTTCAAATTTTACTTAAGTATGGAAAACAATTTATTCATTCATTTATTTTTATTTTTTGAGAGCAGTGCCAAGTTTCCTTTGTAAATTAAGCCCTATTTTGTTTGTCGATGGTTTGAAGTTCACATTCTTTGTGCAAATTTCAAGTTCAAAACCAATGTCAATTGTACACATTTTACCCCCCAAAAAAAACCTGGTTCTTTTCACCTAAACCCTGTTTTTTTAATAAGCTGCCCAGCTAGTTTTTCTACAAATCCTGCATATTTTTTTACAACTTTCTATATAAATGTAAGTTTTTCGATAACAATTTATTCATTTATTTTGTGTGAATGCATTTTGACATGCATCTGCAGTTTCTTTTGTAAATTAAGCCCTATTTTGTTTTCGAGGTTTGATGTCATTCTAGTGCAAATTTGTCAGTTGAGATAAAACAAATGTCAATTTGACATCATTTGTACCATCCATTAAAAGAACTGTGTTACTTATTCACTCTAAACCTACTTTTTTAGAATTAAATATGCTTCATTTAGAGCTATGTGTTTTGACACATTTGAAAAGATATTAATACTCTTGCTATGATATACTTGTAATTTTTTTGTATAAAATTTGTCTTCAACATTATTTTTCTGTATATAATACGTTTATTAACATCCTTACCATATTTATAGTTTGGCAATAGTTGCTAGTACTTTTAAGGTATCATTAAGTTCAAATTTTTTTTCACATTGTTTTCTTCTTTCATAAATGGATAGTCTGAGATAAATTTTTGATTCCTAGAAATTGCATTAGTCATTAATTATGAAATTGTTTGCAGTGTAATACTTTAGTATTTGTTATTGATTGACCATATGGTGATTTAGAGTCAAGTGTCTTGCATTTCCATAAAATCTTAATATTTGATATGAGATGTCCTAATTTTGTAAAATTTTGTTTCATAAATAGAATAGTGTTTGCAGACTAGATACTATAAATCTTGAAATCTTCCATTGATTTCAATAACTAGTTTTGATTTACATTGATTTACCATCTAGTAGGTGGCAATTTTTATGGTCAAGATTACTTTCCATTATACTAAACTATGCTTTAATAGCACTTTTCAATTTCACTATTTTTATTCGAATATCTCTTAAAGTTGGTCTTAAACAGTGCCTACCTAGAAGTCATTGATTTGACCATTGATGTAAGTACTAGCTTATTTTGATATTATCTTGTTCTCCTATTGTGTGCAATTATTAGGTGATTTAGTACTACTAACCATTTTAGTTTTCTAATATTTACTAAAGTTGTTCAGATAGAATTTTTACGAGTTACTAAACATGTGACAAATAGAATGCGTGTCTTGCAGACTGCTAGAATCACCATAAATAAAGCATCCTGGAACATTTTTGCGCATCTGGAATGTCAGATACTAGTGTTGACTTATCACTATATTTACCTGACTTCAGTTGGTTGAGTCACATGATTTATGTCAATGATTCTTATCCCATTTACGAAACATCTAGTACTGCCCACTTACAGTTGTAATGAACACAATTTTACTAGCTACTAATATCTTTAACAAGTTGCTCTTAAACCACTGGCCTACCTAGAATCTCTGGCATATGACAATTTTGACAAGCAACTGCTATTATTTTGTGAATAATAACTGGTGTGGAAAATCTGACAGCAATTAGAAGTGACTTTTCCACATTAGATCTAGTAGTACTAACTTAGTGAAGTGATTACAATAGATATTAGATGAGTGAGTATTATACAAATTTAAATTGAAGAAACTAGTCTATATATATTTCTAGTACAAGGTGCCTTAAATGCAGACAGCAATCTTAAAATTATAACGACGCTGAAACAAGCTATCTTTTTAGTGTCTGTTAGTTCCAAAATGTTAACTTATCTAAAATTTTCTGATCATTACTTGGTTTTGGTCACTGCTTTAGTTCTAAATGTCATTGAATTGATTTATGAACATTTGTACTCATGCCTACTGTAGTATGTTCAGTAAACTGAAAATAAAGGTATGTGTACTTTTATAAAATTTAATCTCTAAACAAAGAATTGCACTTTTAAAATATTGATTTATAGTTAATTCAGGTTTTTATGACATTGTGTTCTACAGTGAATGTTTGAATTATGCATAAAATATATTCAATATAATTGGACATCAGTGAAACTGTTGTATAAAGTCTATGTACAGGATTGATCATTGTTTTATAAAATGTAAGTTGCCTCGAAAGTTATTATACAAATGTTTATAGTATTTTAATAACTAGTCAATATGTTGCTACTAATAGTGCTTATATGCAGAAACATTTAAAATTATTAAAAGTAAATTCATATTTTTATTTTTGTTTTTAATAAACTCATAATGATATTATCATAAAATTTGTTCTAATGATTCTTGTTTTAAATGTCTCTTTAGCTTTAATTCATGTGAACATGTAATTTCTATGCAACATTTTTTAATCATACATGTTATGTTAATCAAACCAATTTTTACTGATAACAATGAAAAGTATGTTACTTTTATAACTAATTATAACTTGGAAAAAGAAGAATTGTCAAGTAGTCCTCTTGAAAATCGACTGTTAAATAGCTATTTCATGGTCATTTTATGTTAACAATTTGTGCTTTTTATGTCTGTCTTTAAGTTTTGTTTAGTTGCTGCTTTATTCAAATATACATTCAAGATGGTATATTCATAACTATTATGTGAAGCATACTAAGCTAAATAAAATGCTATTAATATGTAAAATTAATGTAGCACTGCATGAAATCTGTAATATAAAAACCAAAATGAAAGATCGAGTATTTGAAAACAATTCAGTGCAATAATTGCTTCTGAGCTTTAAACATAAGTATTTGACAATAAATTCGTCCTGTTCTCTGATGATGATAATCTTCTATGGAATACTGAATTGCATATTTATTTATTATTTCGCTTCTAACAGTACGTAATTGAGCTATGTTGCATTTCATAGCTGTCATAAGCTTTTGCATGCTTGTGTAAATGTATTTAATTTTAATTTTTTATTGAGAACTTAAAAGTTTATTCTAAGTCAAACATTTTTAGACTGTTAAAATGAAATAAGCTATTTATCTAATATAACTGAAAATTGAAGAATCTGTCAATAGTCATTGAAACTCTATGTAACAGCTTTAATGCAAAATCTATGAAGTTTTCATGTAAATATTTACTTCTGTATACTGAAATTTTGATCTAAATGAAACTAATAAGCTTTTAAGTTTTATTTATTGATTATTTTGGTAGTGTTCGATTATTGCATGTGCTGGCAGTTTTAGTATCTGCAAATTCTCTCAACTGTTCAGGTTCTTGTAGCTGCAAGTCTGTTCATATTCATTTTGTAAATTATTCTATTCAATTTATTGTTTTATATTTACATAATATTCAGGAAAGTATATGGCTATAATTAATAATGTTGGTGACAGATTTAATCTGATAATTTTACAATCAGAAATCTAGAAAATTGCGTTTAAGAACCATAATGAATCTATCAAGAAATTATGCAGATTTGCATCCTGTATATCATGCTTATGAAATTATCATTGAAATACTGAGTTTACTAATTTGTGAGAAAACTATTATTCAGCACATGCAATATTTAAGCTTCTATTGTCTGTTTCTCTTTTACAGTAATATCTGTAGAGTTTAATTTTAGGTAAATGCCAAATTCTAATTTGTAAATTTTAGTAAATTATCTATCTTTGATTATATTGGAAAAAGAGTAATTAAATTAGAATGCAGAATAGAACTTATGCATTGCTTAACAGTTACATAAGTGTTGGATGATAAAGACATATCAGTAATTTTATGGATAATTAAAGTATTTCTGTTATGTTAATCAGTATGGAATTTCAATATTTGCTAGAACAATTAGATCTTAATCTATGAAATTTAGTATGGTGTAATGAACACTTTATTATAACTTGACCAGTATTTTATATTATGTCTTGGTATACTAGATATTGTTGAAAATGTAGTTAATCTATAAGATCTTATTAAGTATTATTCTTATTGCAAAGCTAGTTCAGATTATTTGCATACAATGATTCGAGGGAAATTCTTGAAGTGCTTGGGAAATTTCTGTTCAAGTGAATTTAAGGATTTACGGTAACAAATATTTTTGTAGAGATCAGTTGTTATCAAATTAATCTAGAATTGATATGTTGCTTAAATTATAATGATATTATGCTCGGTTTATGGGGATAATTTGACAAACGAACTGTTTTGGTGACAACATTAGTGCATGATAGTTTTCAGAGTGCAAATCATCTGAAATAAATCAATTCAGCTGAAACTTGTTTGTAATTAGCTTTCAGATATTTTCGAGTTAGCTTTAACCCTGAACTTTTGAAACATCTTGTTTTTTTTCAAGCGACTAGTAATATTTGTTCAGATGAGCATATATTGAAATATGATGTCAAACTTATTTAAGACTGAATACATTATTGAACTGTTAATTCTTATTTACCTGAAAAATGAAGTGCTTAATTTTCTACGATTGAATTTAAATGTAAATATAAGCTAATTTATTATCTTGAACTAATATATTGTGATGATAATAAAATTAATATTAAATTAGTAATGAAACTATGATTGTAACATTCACATGTGCTATGAGTAATGAATATTTTTGGATATTAAATTTTTCTGTGTCTTATATGAATATGTAGTTTCACTATATGCTAATATTCTCAGTGAAAGAAGAAACAAAATTACACTGGATTTAGAAATTTTGGGATGTTAGTGCTTAGTTAATATGAAAACCACTGCTCAGGAAAATCGAATATTCTGAATTTTATTTTGACATAAAATTTTAGCAATTTTCTATATCTTGATTGAATTGACCAGATAATCAGGATCTGAAATTCAATGTATTCAGAGTTAAATGATAATTGTAATTCAAGATCAGATTGAAACTTGATTAGTGTTGTAAGTAGATGAGTTTTATGAAGAAATCGGAAAATCGGGGGGTAATTTTGTTCATAATTGAATCAGTGCAGATTGTATTTGTTAGAAATATTTCTTCAATTTAATTATCAATAACACAGCTTAAGATTGTCAATATTTAAAATTAGTTTAATTCCTTTGCATGCAAAAAAACTGGAATCAGTATAAGTCTCATGATGTACAATATGATAGTCATTTGAGTGATGTTTATTAAAAACTTTATATTTAATGCATTTTCTAATACGTAATTTGCTTCACTTGCTCAAAAAACAAACTGTATTAGCAATAATTTATTTTGAATTATACTCAAAGAAGTATTGAATGTAGGCAATGAAACTAAACATTCTGTAGACATATCTGTTTATATAGCTTTCATGTTGAACAATATGCTTTCATTAACTGACATAGGCCATAAAATTGTACTTAACAGCCATATTTTGACAAAGCTTTTCTACATCATGAAATACGCATATAATTCTTAATAATCTGACAACATGAAATTTTGTTGATAAAGTTAATACTGAATATGTTAACAAATGAAAATAAAAGAAAATATTATTCAGAGTTGAATTTTGATAGCAATATATTTCGTGCATTGATCTAAATTTTAGTTTCATTTTGTATAAAAACACTGAACATTTCACATTACACAGATGATCAGGTACATACATTCTTTTATAGTTGTGAATTTTTTGAGATAGCATATTACAATTTTCAAATTGTATTTTCAATGTATTAACATGTGGCGACATAAAAAATATGTACATGATTTGAATGTTTTTGAATATTTGGTGTAGAAGATAGGAATCTGAATTTACCATGGCATGTGAAATTTATAGGAAATTATTTTCGAGGATAGAAATATTTTGAATTTTATTCTGATAAACTTGACATATTTTCTACGTTGACTTGAAACTGAATTATCTATATTAAATTATTTGCCTGCACTTTTACATTTTGTTTCAGAGTAAGTTGAATATTGTCAAGAATATTAGAGTTGGATGCATTTTATGATTGTATATTTATTATTTACTTCCTTGTATGTAGTTAGGAAGTATTGATTCCGGAAAATTTTGGGGCAAATTTCGACATAAAACGATTGTGACTACCTCTATTAATTAATAAATTTTTTCGATGCTCTCACGTAGCTATCATGCACGATCATTAAGCTTTTGCAATATTTTGAAATTAGTGTGAGTCTACTTGTAGCAGTTTTTCAAATGCCGTTGTAATACTGTGAATCGTACTTGAAATCTACATCTAGTCGTAAATTAGTTATGTAGATTTATATTAGGAATGTTCTATGTATGCTAGTTGTGCAACTGCCCTATTTGGTGCATTCGAATGATGTTTATTACAAGGACTGCCAAATGATTCGAAATACATTGCACTTTATGGCCGAAATTCATTAAACTCTCAAACTCAAAGTAGAGTATTGAATAGAAGAAACTTCATATTTATGGATAGATTGATAACATATTTGCACCTCAACATTCGTTATCATTTGATGAATAGTTTATTACAGAACTGCCAAAAATTCGAATACATTAACTCTAGAGCCGTAATTCATCAAAGCTTTTTTTAGCAAGTATTCGCTATTTCAAACGACTCAGAAGTGATATATCTGTAAAAGTTAGAAAATGAATTCTCATTAAATAAAAGCTCAATCAATTATAGTCGAAGAACACTCAAGATTTACATGCAATAACATCTAGTCATGATGGTCAACATATCCATCATTATCCATATTTAGTATGCAAATTTGACAAACTGCACTTGTGACGTGTTCATATTTAACACTCAAATCTCAAAAACTATTATGAATTTCATATATATGAATTTGTAACATCTAGTTTGCAATCTCGATTTTTGGATCAAATCTACTGCAGAGTTTATTTTACAGGACCACCAAAAGAATTCAGTACTTAATGTCTATGGACATCTTCATTATAATACAATGTAGAAGTCTTGTTTGGTACATGCCCAAATCTTGCCTCTGTCCTCGACCTTGGCGAGTTTTGCGAAATATGCAAATTTTGTCGATAGTCATCATTTGGTCATGCCAAAGTATCGCATTTGTCATCGTTCTTGGCGAGTTTTGCGAAATATGCAATTTCATAATCTGTATTGTTTGGATTTATGCTTAATCTCGCAAATTAGTACTTGAAGTCATTGATATCGCAAATATTGAATGTGTCAATAAATTATTACTATTTTGTATAACTTAAAACTTAACGTAGACTTTTTTAACTTTGTATTTAGAACTATTGTAATATCTAACTGTTTTCAATATCTGTTTTGACAGCATTCGACTGATAATTTATTTACTGGTTAGCCAATGCTTCTGAATACATTGAGTGTATAGATGCATTCAATTCGATTGACAAGTCTGTGGTCAGATGCACTACTTTGGCTATCCCCACAATCTCGCTGACTATCTCAATTTGTGGCTTTTGTGAAATATCGCAAATATGCGTCATAAGGAAATCTTCTCAAAGTTAACTGCTGCGATATGAATATTTGGCTAGAAATCTCCAACCTTGCTATTATTATATTTTATCTTTTTCAATCAATAAATTTAGAGAAGTGCGTCGAAAATATTTTATCTAATGACTGCAATATTGTTTGAACATCAGATTTTAATTGCATTTACTATCAAAATCAGATTTTTTAATCTATTTTTAACAAAACATATAATGCAATAATTATGATTGTTGTATTAGATTTCGTTTAAATATTTTATAAAAGTTTGGAGAATGAATCTCTACAATGCTTATAGTTACACTATTTTTCCAATTTAATTTGTTCCTGGCAGGCACATAATCTCTGCCATGATGAGTTAGATTGACATTTAAAGTAGGGTTGCAAGTCACATATTTTCAATGAATTCACAATTTAATCTTCTGTTCTAAATTTAATATTTTTAAACACTTTTAGTTCCATACTGTTTTGGCTTGATCCCGAATATCACTTCAACTTTTACTGTTGATACAATTATTAATCTTCTTATAGCATCTTTTTGTCTAGCATAATTTGTCTAACATGGAGTTAGCTTGTTTTTTATGTCTCGTTTAAGCTTTTATCCTTGTGTAACTCTGTCAATTTCTTTCTTTTTTTTTTTTAAACAACTATTTATTTAAGCCAACTTTTCAGCCTGTCCAATTGAAAATAATTATTTTTCAAGCTAACCAACCTAGTAGCTTGGAAAAATAAAGAATCAGTGCAGTAGTCCATTTGGAAACTCAACTGTTAACAAGCTTTTCCACTGGCAAACTTGCCCAAGTTTTAAAAATTTAAAAGGAAATCCCCTGATTTTGAAGTAAAGAAAACCTGAAATCTTTTAAGCATGTTTTTTTTTGTGTGTGTGTGCTTGCTTTCAATCACTACTCATATAATTCAGCATAACTTTTTGTATTTTTCATAACTATTATGTGAAAGCATACAAAGCTAAATAAAGTTAAATTAATCTAAAACTCAAAAATTTTGGAAAATGTCTTTCTCATTTGAACTATTAATATCTAAAATTTATGTAACACAAAAAGCCCATAATACTAAAAAACCAAGAAAAATCCGATATTACAAAGAAATCAGTGCAATCATTGGCATTCTGAGCTTTAAACAAGTATTTTGACAATAATATTAATAGGCAGGGATGAGAATCTTCCATGGATTTCTGAATTACACTATTTACTTTCCGCTTTAACAGTACGCAATGTAGCTGATCTGCGTTTCATAGCTGCCAATTGTCTTTTTGTATCCTTTTCTTAAATGAGTATTTTCATTTAAGTATTTCTGTATCGATAACTTTAAAGCAGTTACTAAGTATGCGAAAGAAAAAAGTACTAGAAAGCTGAATTATAGCGTGCAGGTCAAGGAATGTTTTAAAAGATCTTTTAATAATATGATGACACTTCTTAAATTTGGTAGACAGCCTGTTAAGAATAATGCTATGAAGTTTTTATGATTAAAACATGTATCTTCTGTGTACTAAATTTTGACCTAGAATGAAATAATAAGCTTTTATACAGTGTTTTAATTTAACAATTTTTTTAGGTTGGTGCTCGACTTAAATGCACATGCTGGCAGTTTTAGCAAATCTTGCAAAATTACCGCTTTCGACTGTTCAGATTCTTGGAGCTGAGAAAACCCTTTTCAGGTATATCATTTATCAGATTATTCTTTATTTGATTGTTTTTATTTACGATATTATTGGGAAATTTTATATGCATTTAATATGATGTATGGGTGACAACATTTAATCTGATCAGTTTAATTTACAAATCAGAAGTCTAGAATAATTGCATTTAAGGATATTTTGATGTAAAAAGTGTTTTAAAGTGAAGTTAAGTTGGATAATCTCATATTTACCTATTACAGTAGAAGACCCAAAATCCGCTGATCCAAAATCCGCAAGGCTCTAAAATCCGCACTGTCTGTTCAATGTAAACAATGAAATCTGCCCTGCCAGCTGCAAGCTCAGAAAACTACACTATAACCACAAAGTAAAACTAAATAAGCTATTCCCACATGAAAAAAATATTTTAAGAGTTTGCTAGCTCTCATGGTAACATTGATATCCTTGAAATGACTGACAGTGACATAATTAACACTCAATTATGATCACATGACACAGCAACAAATGAGGATGATCAAAAACTTGATAAAATAACATTTAATCAAGGTTAGGCTCTGAGAAAGAAATATCTCAGATTTGTAGAGCAGCAAAGCTGTGTTACAGAACAGGAAATAATGGAAAAAAAAAACTATAATTAGAATATCCCAAAGCCCTAACCTACTATTGAATATACATATTTAAATAAGTTGAACTATAATCTCATAATTTTGTATATTGTATTATCCCACTGTATTTTTATATCATGATTCTGATAATAAGTAACATGATTTGTTTCTCTTGATCTTTATTGTTTTTTTTTTTTTTTTTTTTCTGGGTGGGGTGGAGAGAAATAGAATAAATTTCCTATTATGACCCAAAATCCGCAAAATTCTAAAATCTGCACAAGGTCTGGAACCAAGCTGTGCGGATTTTGGGTCTTCTACTGTAGTTTGATTCTTATTCGCACACAGGATCATTATTTTGCCTGAGTTTTTTTCTACTTCCTAGTTATTAAACTAATGATTGAAAGTAAAACAGTGAAATCCTAAGTTAATTTGGTGAGAAAACATTACTTAAAGCAACCATGCCAATATTTGAGACATCTTTTGTCTTAGTTTTCTTTGTTTACAGAAATATACTGTTGGAGTTTTTGAGATAAAGTTGACACTTAAGTAAATTAGTTATCCATCTTTAATTAAATATTGTGCAAAAAAATCAAAATCCCAGAAAAGCAACTTATGCATTGCTTTAACATTTACATAGGTGATGGATGATAAAAACAGATTAGTAATTAAATGGATAATAAAAGTATTTTTTCTGTTGTGTTAATCAGTGCGGAATTTCACTATTTTGTTCTGAGGAAGCAAATATCATCTTAATCTAAAGAAAAAATAAAGGATGGTGTGGAAGAACAGCTTTATTCATAACATTAACTCAACAGTTTATGTCTTGGCCATACATAGTTTGGCATATCAGTGTTGTTTAATATTTTTATATTATTGTAAATAAAGTTTTTAAGTCTTTTCAAACCTTTATTGAGAGTTGAAAGCTACCAGGGGTGCAGAGTATGTCTGGACACACAAACGAGGTTCGGAGGAAATTCTGATGTGCTAGGGAAATTTTTGTCCAGAGTTAATTTAAAGAAAAAAGGAAACAAATATTTATAGAGATGCAGTCGTTATCAAAAGAAGCTAGCAACAGAAAGTCACTTAAACTAGAATGAAAATATGCTTTGTTTTGGAGGGAAATTTTGGACAAAAGTGTTCCGGGGGAAACATTGGGCCCTGAACATTTTCTGCATCCCTGGCGGAAAATACAGACAATTCAGCTTAAGCTGTGTTTGCAATTGTGCTTTGAGGATATGTTCAACTAAGACTTTGACCCTGAACCTTTTAAAACATCTTGTTTTTTTGAAGTGACAGCATGTGTGGTGCATATGTTGAGGTCAATGGTGCAAATAGGTTCTAATCAAATTTGCAAAAACAAATGTCATTCTTAGTTGCACTGTGCAGAGTGCAACTGTGCGATCCCTTATTTACATACCTGGTTGAGGTTATTAAATGGAAACTAGTAAAGATAGTGTCATTCTGCTTGAAGTTAGAATTTATTTTATGTGTTGATAAAATTCTTAATTAGTATAAAATATGATTTCACACATACGTGCTAAGAGTAATGAATTTTTTAGATTTAATTTTTCTCTGTCCATATACGTGAATACAGTAGAACCCCGATCTATCGTTTTTCAAGGGGTGCATAGTAAAAAACGATGCATGCGGAAAAACGACGAATGCGGGTTAAATTCAAAATATGAAGAAAACAGTATGTATGAATACACACAATTTATACAGTATACCAAAAATACTAAATTTGTTACCAAACTGTAAAAGAAACAAATTGAAATTGTGCAGAAATTAAGTGATACTTATATTTAAAAAACAGTAATTTTACACTGGGTTTTTCATTAATCTTTTAATTAAACAAAATTTTCAAGATTTACAATTATTTTTCTTTTTTATGTGTATTCATCTTTGTATATAAAAGTCCTACAATTTCAAATACCGTTATTGCGTAGGATAAAGTAGTTGGCTCAGTCTCATCGGCATGAATATTATTCTCAGCTTCTTCGCCATTATTTTCATTTTTTGCGTCACATTTCTTCCATTCTTAGGATATCGCATGTTGTTACATCTAAATCAATGGAAATATAATCACTACAATTAACACTATACACATCCCTGTTGGATGTAAGAACTCTTCATCTATACCATTATCAACCTAAGATATCATACCAGGAAGTAATTAGATTTGTAAGCCATATTGATCCACTTGATCTTCAATTTCATTTCGGTCAGAAGAAACATTTTTACAACGATGAACGCGGGAAAGCAAATTTTTGACAACGATACATGCGGGTTTTGTTAACGTTATTTGAATACAGTTTGTGCAGGGACCATAGAAATAAAACTATCAATACGGGAAAACGATGAATGCGGGAACGATAGATCGGGGTTCCACTGTATTTAGTTTCAATTATATGTAAATATTCCAATGAAAGATTTAAACAAAATGTACATTGGATTTGAATGGTTTTGAAATTTTTGGATATTAGTGTAACATGATTACCACTGGCCAAGGAAAATATGGAAAACCTGTAATAGTTAGAATTTTATTTTGACAGTAAAATTTGAGGAATTTCATTTCCCTGGAAACCTGAAAACTCTGATCTGGAAAATTAGCTTTTATTTTTATACAATTTTCTGTTTGCCACAAGTGGGGAATGATTTACATATGATTAAGAGTTACTAACGATCTGTATTGATGTAACTGTTGTGAATTATGTGTATAGTAATGCAGTTAGGAATTTTATTGTAAAATTTCTGGATAAATCGGGGAATTTTGTTTCATAAATTGAATCAGTGGCAACCTTGTGTTAATGGTTAGAAATTGTTCTTCATTTTAACTATCAATAACCCAGTTTAAGCATTGTTGTAATATTTAAAAATTAGTTTATTGCTTTGCATGCAGAAAAACTGGAATACAATAGTCTCTCAATGTACATATGATAGTCATTTGAGTGATGTTTTATTAAAAACTGTTTATTTTTAATAGTTTGATAATACCATAATTGGCTTTAATTACTCAGAAAAAAAACTATTTAATTTTTGCTTAAATTTAATAAACTCAAAATAAGTATTGACTGAGACGAAAATAATCCACTAGCTCTAAATATCTTATTTGATGAAAGCAATTTCATTCGAAATATGCAAAAATGAGTATGCATATTATAATAAAAAACTTACTTCAACTTAAATATAAACTTAATTATACATAAAATTTACTTCAACGACCAGACAGCTGTTTCGAGCAAAAACTTTTTGTCCTTTGTAATTGACAATCACCTGTCTAAAATTTTTAAAAAAAATTATTACCATGTCATTTTTGAAAAATAAAAACTCAATAAACAACAATAAAATGATATCCTGAGTTGATTTTTACATAACATATCCATCATTATCCTATATTTTAGTATTCATTTTGAATTTCTCATTAGTGGATGAATTCATTTATTTTGAGAAAGTAATTCACAGATCTTAAAACTTCTCATTTTCAGAGCTTTTAAAACATGTGGCAGTACTCGAAAATATGCATTCATGTCATTCCACTTTATTGGTAGAGTTGGGAAAACAAAGGCAGAATTTTTGTTACTTGGGCAGCAAATGTTCAGTTGCTACAAGGATTGTTTTCAAGGTAAATATTTTGAATTTCATTCTGATAACTTACTTATGTACTTCTCTTCCTTGGTACATTTTGAAAAATGAATTATATATATATATATATATATATATATAGTAGCTGCATGCCTGTTCTTTGCATGGTAGGAAACGAATGTCTTCCTAAAATATAATCGTACCTGTGCGAAAACAAAATCTAAATTAAAAAAAAAAGTTAAAGTAGTCCTTTTGTTGAAACTACCGCGGGATATATAATCCTATGTTGCATTAATAGTTTAATTAGATGTAAGAGGATCACGCGCATTGAAAAATGATGAATAGAACAATTTTAATCTCGCGAAATATTTATTACCGTGATATATTGTGCTTTAACCTAACAAATCTACTATTACTACCTATTACTTATGCTATCTATTAGTTATATTATCTATCTTCATTTCTCCCTCTTTAATGCTCAATCTAAAGAAATAGATTAAATATTTTATACCAATGGTGCTTTTCTAATCTTTGATTCTTTAGAATTTATGCATTTCTATTAAAACAGCTCTCCATATATTTTTAAGGATGTCTTGTCAGATTGACGTATTTAGAACCGCAAAATTTTTCCTCTCGGCGTGGTGGAAAATATCCAACCTGTCCCAATATAAATATTTACCTCCATGGTTGTCTTGTGTAAAACACAAAGCTGTATAACCTCGAGGAACTATTTAGAATAGCTGAAATTGCGAATAGGAAATTAAATTGTGTTGCAGAGTTTACAAGTTTCACGCAACTTTTAATTTATGATGTCGCAATTCTGACCCCGAGTAGTTGAGTCTAGTTATTTCTCGCAGTAGTTGTCGAACGGAGTAATATTGAATCAAAACTCACTTGCAGCAGAACTTGTTAATTTGAGAGATGTTGGGTTTGATTGATTTTTAATGTCAAATTTACCTAAAAACACGGGCATGAGAAAGTATGCTAGTGAAATATTTATTGACATTAACTAATGAAGATTGTAGCCCACTATTTCTCAGATATGAAGTGGCAGAATTTGTTATAATAATTTTAATATTCATTAAAATGAATAAAAAAGCATTCTAATTAAGAAATGTTCAGAGCAATCCTTAAATGCTATTTTATTAGTATATCAAGTAAATGTAGTATAATTAATATCAAATCGGATACCAGGTAAGGTTTTTTAACTTCATTATAATTGTTTGCGAAGAAAAAGTCCTATCATATTTTTTTTTCTGTGCTTGATATAAATATGGCTAGAGGACCGAAAAAATTGTTGCGTAACACCAAAATGTGGGGGGGGGGGTGGAGGGTAGGGGGGTGGGGGGGGGATAAAGAAAATATGATTGTTTTGGGTGTTTTTTTATTTTTGGGGGGGGGTTTTATTTAGAGTAGTGGGAAGGGAAATTGTTGGGGTGTTATGAAGATTGTGGAAGAAGGGGAGGGGGTTATGGGGGGGGTTGTGTGATTAGTCTTGATGGAATAATGTAGTTTTTATTAGGTGTTTGTGGGTGGGGGGGGGGGGGGGGGGGGTTTTTTTTTTAGGGTTGGGATTTGTTTTTTTGTGTTGGGATGTATTTGGGGAGGGGGGGTTTGTTGTGTTTGTGTGTATAAGAGTGGATGGAGAAAATGTTTTTTCTAGTTAGTGTGAGTGAATGGATTGGGATTGTTTGGGTGTGAGAATTTAAAGAGGGTTAGTATTAAAAATTTGTTAGGGAGGAGGTGGTGGGTTTATGTGTTTTGTGTTGGGTGGGTGTATGGTTTGGAGGGTGTATTTTGTGGGGGGTTTAGATTTTGATGTTGTTGGGTGGGGTTGGTTGGGTGAGGATTTTTGTGTGTTGATGGAGGGATATGGTATTTTTGGGTATGGTTAATATTGTGGGGTGTGGTGTTGGGATTTGGATGTTTTTATGGGTATGGTGGGTATTGGGGTGGTATATGGGGGATAGAGGTGGTATATGGAGATATATATATATATATTTTTGGTGGATTTGGTAGGGTGGGGTGGGGTGTTGATTATATTGGAGGTGTGTTTGTTAGTTTTATTAGTGGGTGTGGTTTTAGTGGGTTTTGTAATGGGTATTATGAGGGAGGATATTGATAATGTGGTGTGGGATGGTTGTTTGTGGGATATATGGGGTTTGGTATGTTGGGTTGGGGTAGGTTAGGGTGTTGATTGGTTTATGGATGTTTTGATTTGGTTGGGTTTGTTAGTTTGGATTGGTTTTTGTTGTGGTTTTTTTGGGTTGGGGGTTGATGGTGTGGGTGTAGGATTGTTTGTGGAGATGGTTTGTGGAATGGGTTTTTGGTGGTTGTGGGTTTTGGGAGAAAGAAGAGGTTTGTTTGGGGTTGTATTTGTTGATGGGGGGGGGTTGGTGATTGGGAAGTATTTGGTTTTTGTGGTGTTTAGAAGTGTTTGGGTTTTGGTATGGTGGGAGTTGGTAATGGTGTTTGATATGTGTTAGTTGGATATGTGGGGATTTGGTGGAGAGAGATATGAGGTGTTGGTTTAGGAAAAGTGTTTATATGAGTATGAGTTTTTGTGTGTGGTAAGAATTTGGGATATGTGTATAGTATGTGTGGAGGTTGGGGGGGGGGGGGGGTGGGGTGGTTTTTGGAGAGTTGATATGGGGTATGGTTTGATTAGAGTTTGTGGTAAGTTAGTGGTGTTTGGATTTTTGTGTAGTTGTTTGGGTTTGGGTGGTGGGGTTGTGTAATTGGGGATGGTTTTGTGAGGGGGGGTGGGTGTTTTTGTATGGAAGAGGAGGGTGTGATAGGTGATTTTGGGATTTGTGTTGGGGAATGAAGGAAATGATGTGTGTATGTTTAGGGTTGTGTATGTAATTGTGAGGTGGTGGTGGAGTGTGAATAAGTGGGATTGAGGTTTTTGATATGTGTAATTGTAGGAGGGTGTGATGGTATGAAAGTGGGGTTTGGAATAGGAGGGATGATTTATGGGGATGAGGGTGGTGGTTTTGAGTGGTTATATAGAAAGAGTTGAGATAAAGTGTTGAAGATTGTGTGGGGTATGGGTTTATTTTGGGGTATGGGATAGGGAGTGTAGAGTTTGGGGTGGTGTTTAGGGATAGGGATGGTTTTGTTTTAATTTTTGAATAGATTTGGGGAAGTGGGTGTGTTTATGTTTGTTGATGGTGTTTTGGATAGTGTGGGGTAGGGTGAAAGTTTTATTGTGATAGGGTACATGGTATGACGTTTTGGTGTGATGGTAGAGTTAATGTGAGGGTGATGTTATTTAGGGGTTGCATTACGTCTATGTAGGGGATGTTATCGATGTTTTAGTTGGAGATCAGTACTTAGGCTGTGAGTGCAAGTTGGGGACTGTTTAATATGGGCACATGGGACTAATGGGATCTTGCAAGGTCACAAAGTGAATTCGTATTAGTAAGCTGCTAGTATAAAATTGTGTCAAGTTCAATTTCCAATTTCAGAATTACAAATAAAACAGTAGCCTTTCATATATTACATAATAGAATTATTTTTCATACTATTATAAAATAACTATTACGACCAGTTAGTCTTTCTTTCTAGTTAATAGTGTGGGGCGAGGGGGTAGAAATATTGTTAGTATAAATAACAGCTCCTGCTCCCCTCCCCTCTCTAATAAATTGTCGAAAATAATCTCCCCCCCCGCCCGGCTCAGGTGTTAAGCTATCAAATAACCTATAATCTGCAAAATTCTGTAAACCACTCAGCCCTCAGTCCAACCTATGCATATTAGAGGGACTGCTCTGTATTTTAAATAAAATACTACATGCTCTGTTATATAATGCATGAAGTTTTATTTTATTCATTCTTAAATGAAGCTAAATATGATGTATTTGGCTTAACTACAAATATTTATGTTTTTTCTTAACTACAAAATCATGTAAAAATGCTATTTTGGCAACTAAATTAACAAAATGACTACTCAACTACGTTGCCAGAGAAAAATTTTAGGGGGGTTCAGGCACTGATGTAACGGATAATCTACTTTATGGATCGCGTTCTTCATGTCAATAATAGAACTCTGCTAAATTTTAGGAGGGGTTCTGACACCCCAAACCCCCCTCGCTACGTCACTGCTCAACTAGCAACATTTTTAATGTTGGTGTATCTACTAATGATACTGGCAGACACTGGCAGACACCCGTGTATCTGTCTGCATATATCTTAATGAATTATGCAGTTTCCTATTTTAGATTAAAATATTTTAGTTTAAATTTAAAAGCTTAGTTAATTAAACAAAAATATTTTAGCATATTTTGGATGCTCAAATAAATTTTCTACCTACTTAAAACATAGTTTTATTAGAAGATACACTAAAAAATTTTAAATTACTTTTAAAAATTTTGTTTGAAAGTCGAAGCTTCCATAGCAGATGCTTATCATATATGGCATCAGCTTTGAAAATGAAGATTTTAAGAACTCGTTACACTAAAGAATAAAGAGTAGATTTGAACAAATGATTTTTACAATGTCATCTTGTGGGTGTTTAAACAGTATCTTTAACTTTGTATCAGTAACTTTTAAATGGATCATCCTGTATGAAGTAATGCAGCATGTAAATGCTAGATTGCTAAATGAAGTTTCCTCTTACATTTCAGGCAATGAATACTCCTGCAACGAATGCCAGACGAGAAGGAATAAAAGCTGTGAAAAATTTGTCTGGGAGAAAAGATTGGAGATTCAAAACGTATCCTGTGCACCACAGAGAATCCAGGTTCAAGTGGTTTACAGGGACAGGAATAACTGTAACAGACGGGACCTCACCATAGCCTTTTTTGTGCCACTAGTTTTGTGTATAGCTCTGAAACCAATTTTTTATCCTATTTGTGTATATGTACCCCAAGTGCCCGTGCAATAATCGGGGCTTGCTCATAAGTTTTTTTTCTTTCTTCTCTGGAGGATTCTGCTTTCAGTTCATTCATGTGAAAATGTATTTTTTTACTTATTGTGCAGTTTTGAGCTGGGAATCCATTTCGTATGCAGTTTTAGACAAAATTTTATCCTTCAAATGAAAATTCTTTCCTCTGTCATTTAATCTATAGTCATTGATTAGGAATTCCATTACCTTGTCTTTAGGCGAAGATGGCAATTTGAATGTTAGCCAGCTTTTAACTATCTAAATCTTGTAAAATATAAGCTGGGGAAAATTCAGTATCTTTAAACATCAGACGAAAGCTCCAAAAATTGGCGACAGTTAGTAATAGAAAATGAGTTATTTGCAACCTGGAAGAGATCATTTGGACATAATTTTGATATCTGAGGCATTTGTATGTTAAATTTAACTAGGGAGATTTGTGGGGAGAGAAATCCACTTGAACTTTTCTTCTACAGTATAAAGTACATTGGATGACATTGTGTTGTTTCGGCAATTCTCGCGCTGGAACTTGGGTGACGATCCAAATTCCGTGTTGTAATATCCAAGTGACGACTTGTATGTTGCAACACCCCTAAAAAAATATCTTCTATACTTTTTTCAAATTCTAAATCTCACAGACTTTGGTGTTTTTTTTTTTTTTACAAGTGACTTTCCTTCCCACAAGTTGTTGAATTGAACTGTATTTAGTATTCTGAAAACTTTAAATGTAATCCCTTCATAAGTGCAGATTATGCTCAAACATCTTTTTTGGATTTTAAATATACTTCCTAGATGGTGATAGTCATTTTCTTTGAAAGTTTATTAACAATAAGCCTTAATTTAATTCATAGATTAGCAATACAGTGGTATCGTTCGTTTAAAAGTTTAACTTCGATGATAAAGCAGAAATTTCAAGGTACTTGCCTCCACAAAAGCAGAGCGAATGAGATATTGAACAGGGTAGATGGAAAGCCCATTTTTTGTGTTGGCCTACTGCACAGTTGATCTGGAGTTTCGGTAGGTCTTCTCCAAATGTAATGTGAAAAGGTGGTACAGCACCTTAGTCGTCCCTAAATGTAAGCTTTCTTGTTGTGAAAAGCTGGTTGGATGTTGGTTCATCAGTATTCTTTAAACTGGGAAAATGAAGGGATGGGAATTTTTAGCTGAGAGCAGAAATTGTGTCGAACGAGTTCTTTGTAACGGAGCAATGGCCCAGCTGCAAAATGGCAAAAGATCCCGCTGTGCAGACAGATGCGAGTTGACAGATTTTTGTAAAATCATCATCGTTCATGAGGCATGTTTTGAGCATGAAGACTGATTACAATCAATTTTATATCATTACATGTTTAAGATAGTGATTTGAAATTTCGCCAGGATATTTTGATCATTACTAACTGTGCTAGGAAGCACAATATATATTTTTGTGTTGATTTGTTTATTATGACCATTTTCCTTGTTTATTTTTAAAATGCTTTCTTTTGTAAAATACATTTTTAATATAAAATTAAAGTATTTTCATTAAATTTTTTAATTCATAGCAGGCATGTTATGTACTGTATAAATATTTTAAAAAAACTCATTAGAATTGTTTATAGTAGGAGTGCTGCAATTGTTTTCCAAAATTTCACCTAAATTTCCCAATATCTCAGTTTACACACAATTTCATTTGAACTGCCTTTAAATTTATTTCTCCCCCATTTTAATTAAAAACATGGACTGTTTATTAAAATTTTCTTTTTAAAAAAGTGACGCGAAGATAAACTGCATAAAAATTATCAACTTAAGACACAAAATTCTCCCAGCAAAACTGGGCTTAAAGATTTTCATTTCTGCTATTTCATAAATGGTTAACTAGAGAAATGCTGCCATAGGAGTGCAAGAGGATGGCCTCGAGTTCAGTCCAGTTCAACATGTGGGATAATTAAAACAAAATTAAAGACTATACATAAAGATGAGCATGTTCTGTGCATGTACACTTTTGCAGAAAGCAGAACAGCATTTGCAGAAGGATTTTCTGTGACAGATCTATTTTTCTGTCCTATCATTAAGTTTGTTTCCTTCTTATTAGTTTTGTTTCTCTCTTGTTCTATGCTAACAATTTTCATAACCTGTTGCAGAAAATCTCATTCGCAAGCAATTTAAATCTGGCATTTTTTTTTGAGTATTCAAAGTAACAAACTTAAAGAGAACTGGACCTGCTCACAGTTGTCCTCGAGCACTACAAGGCTTAGCTTTAGGGTTTGTAAGGAATTTTTCAGACATTACTTTAAAATAAGATGGTAACTTTCTCAATATTAAAGGCCTAATGAGATTTTGGAAAACTTGGATATTTTTAAATGAACAATCTGTGGAAAGCGAGGTAACATTTCACAAATTTACAATCAATTAGAACGGCCCCTTCACAAAAATGCAATCGATGAAAACGACACTTCATTGTGCCATTTAATCTGTTTTATTACATAACATGGCTTCGACAACAAATAAAAGTGATCTTATATTCGAAAATAGGGTAAAAAATAATTCACCAAAAATAAGAGTATGAAAGATTGGCAAAATTAAGGCACAATCGAATATAAATCTCGCAAATATTGAAGATACTCAATTCACAAAAATGAACCCGGGAAAACATATTTGACTATCGACCCTCTGAGAAATCCGACAGAAGCTTTGGAAACGACGATCCCCATTGTAAAAATAAATCAAACACATAAAATAGGCAAAGCTTAGGGGTGCGTGTTGTTTTTTGTATTATTATTTTCTTTGATAGTGAGGTTTTTTGTGTATTCTAGGCTCTCTTTCTTGTTAAAATTAATTTGTTGAGACTGATGATAACCTGTAGAAGTGTGGTTCGGATGCTTCATTTAGATGTGGTGGAAATTGTTTTTCGCAATATGTTTCTGTTCATCCTGTGTGCGAAGGTGTGGTGAATTTGTCGCCAGAAAGTGTAGATTAACTTGGATCGGATCGGGTTTTGTTTGAGATAGGTTTTTCTCAGATGTGTGCGGGGTCAGAATTGGTGTGCGAGTTTGTCTTTTTGTATATTTGTTTGTGGAAAAGTTTTTAGGGGGTATTTTTTTGGGGCAGGGTTAGTTGAATAGTAGGATGCAATGAGTGTTTTAGGGGACTAGATGTGTGGGTGGGTGATTGGGAGTATGGGTTGTATGGAGGTAGGTGGGATAAGAGGTCAATATTTTGGTAGAGTAGGTTCTAGCTAAGAGTGCTCATCGCGAGGCGTTGTTGATTAAATAGGAGGAGATGGAATGAAATGTAGGTTATGGAACGAGGTGAAGTCCTATGTGTCATGGGGTCTAGGGGGTAAGAGAATCTTTTTCCAATCTTGAAGTATTGTTGTAAGTGTTTAGGTGAGAGGTTGCTGATTGTTGTGAGGGAGCATTTGTGTAGTGAAGGTGATGAGGGGGTGTTTTCAGTAAAGTTTTTTGTGGTTATAGTGGAACTTGGGTAACTACTCTGCCTTTGAGGTACAGTCGACTTGGCGGGTTTGTTGAGAAAGCGCCACTTTCTCGGTTGCCTGTGCCAGACGATTATTACTTAGCCGGTTTCAATAAGCTGACATTTTATTTAAATTCGCGTAAGAACTAGTCCTTTATTAGAAATAAGCTGAAATATACATAAAGCCTATTTTTAGCGTAAGTCGATTTGCAACTTGTGTCTTCTCTGAGTCCACCTCCTTGATATATAATGAGTCTCTCTCATCATTAACATAGCAGAATGTCAATATCAAGAAATTCGACAACTGACCTTGTAAATAAACGATGATCATTTACAGCCCATTTAGTATGGATATCTTTAACCGAGTGTTAAAAATTTCATGTTTATTGAAATGGGCAAGTTAACGTACTGGGAAGGCAATGAGAAGAGTGGTTGCTTTTAACCAGTTAAGTGATCTATCTCAAAGGCAGAGTATTTAAAATTCACAATAACTTCTGCTGGATAAAAATGTAACATACTAACAATGCTCATTAAAATTAGAAAACTCTACTAAACATACAAATATGAGATTCGAAAAAGATTTTACTAGATTTCATGACAGATAGGATTCAGTTCAATAAAATTCCTTTTTACAAACAAAGTTTTTAGCTGGAATATCTTATCTTTGTCATTACTATCATCAATATCTCAAAATTCGGTTAAAAAATATTGCATCATTTTCACCTGTTTCATTATTTTCCCACAATTGACACTGAAACTTTGAGCACCATTGAGAAAATATCCAAATAAAAGACCAAAAGTTAATTATTTTGGTGAGTTTTACCAACTTGCAAAGAGAAAGAATAAAACTTAAATAATGGAAGCATGAAAATATGGTTTTGTTCATTAAAAGAAAGCAGTGATTAACAATAATAAAATTAAGTGCTTTGACTTTTTTTTTTTACAATGGATAGGTCTTCAAAGTTGGACATTCTCAGGGGTCGATTCAGAAATTTTTTCCAGGGTTCCATTTTTGTGAATTTGAGTGCTTAATTTTGCAAATTTCTACACTTATTTTTGTGAATTTTTATACCTATTTTTAATAAAAGTCACTTTTTTTGTTGAAGCAATTGATAAAACAGATTAAAATGCCAATGAAGTGTTGTTTTCATCGATTGCATTTGTGTGAAGGGGCCGTTCTAATTGATCATAATTTTGTGAAACGTTACCTCGCTTTATACAGATGGTTCATTTAAAAATATCCAAGTTTTCCAAAATCTCATTAGGCCTTTAATATTGAGAAAGTTACCATCTTATTTTAAAGTAATGTCTGAAAAATTCCTTACAAACCCTAAAGCTAAGCCTTGCAGTGCTGGAGGACAACTCTGAGCTGGTCCAGTTTTCTTTAAGTTTGTTATTTTGAATACTCAAAAAAACAATGCCAGATTTAAATTGTTTGGGAATGAGATTTTCTGCAACAGGTTATGAAAATTGTTAGTGGAGAACAAGAAGGAAACAAAACTAATAAGAAGGAAACAAACTTAATGATAGGACAGAAAAATAGATCTGTCACAGAAAATCCTTCTGCAAATGCTGTTCTGCTTTCTGCAAAGGTGTACATGCACAGAACATGCTCATCTTTATGTATAGTCTTTAATTTTGTTTTAATTATCCCACATGTTGAACTGGACTGAACTCGAGGCCATCCTCTTGCACTCCTATGGCAGCATTTCTCTAGTTAACCATTTATGAAACAGCAGAAATGAAAATCTTTAAGCACAGTTTTGCTGGGAGAATTTTGTGTCTTAAGTTGATAATTTTTATGCAGTTTATCTTCGCGTCACTTTTTTAAAAAGAAAATTTTAATAAACAGTCCATGTTTTTAATTAAAATGGGGGAGAAATAAATTTAAAGGCAGTTCAAATGAAATTGTGTGTAAACTGAAATATTGGTAAATTTAGGTGAAATTTTGGCAAACAATTGCCGCACTCCTACTATAAACAATTCTAATGAGTTTTTTAAAAATATTTATACAGTACATAACATGCCTGCTATGAATCCAAAAATTTGAAAATGTAATGAAAATATTTAATTAAAACTGTATTTTTCAAAAGAAAGCATTTTAAAAATAAAAAGGTCATAATAAACAAAATCAACACAAAAATATATATTGTGCTTCATAGCACAGTTAGTAATGATCAAAATATCCTGGCAAAATTTCAAATCAATATCTTAAACATGTAATGATATAAAATTGATTGTAATCAGTCTTCATGCTCAAAACATGCCTCACAAACGATGATGATTTTACAAAAATCTGTCAACTCGCATCTGTCTGCACAGCGGGATCTTTTGCTATTTTGCAGCTGGGCCATTGCTCAGTTACAAAGAACTCATTCGACACAATTTCTGCTCTCAGCTAAAGATTTCCATCCCTTCATTTTCCCAGTTTAAAAAATACTGGTGAACCAACATCCAACCAGCTTTTCACAACAAGAAAGCTTACATTTAGGGATGACTAAGGTGCTGTACCACCTTTTCACATTACATTTGGAGAAGACCTACCAAAACTCCAGATCAACTGTGCAGTAGGTCAACACAAAAAAATGGGCTTTCTATCTAACATGTTCAATATCTCATTCGCTCTGCCTTTGTGGGACCTTGAAATTTCTGCCTTATCATCGAAGTTAAACTTTTACACGAACAATACCACTGTATTGCTATTCTATGAATTAAATTAAGGCTTATTGTTAATAAACTTTCAAAGAAAATGACCATCACCATCCAGGAAGTAAAATCCAAAAAGGATGTTTGAGCATAATCTGCACTTAGGCTTGAGAAAACTTTAAATGTAATCCCTTCATAAGTTTTCAGAATACTAAATACAGTTCAATTCAACAACTTGTGGGAAGGAAAGCCACTTGTAAAAAAAAAAAAACACCAAAGTCTGTCAGATTTAGAATTTGAAAAAAAGTATAGAAGATATTTTATTAGGGGTGTTGCAAGATACAAGTCGTCACTTGGATATTACAACACGGAATTTGGATCGTCACCCAAGTTCCAGCGCGAGAATTGCCAAAACAACACAATGTCATCCAATGTACTTTATACTGCAGAAGAAAAGTTCAAGTGGATTTCTCTCCCCACAAATCTCCCTAGTTAAATTTAACATACAAATGCCTCATATCAAAATTATGTCCAAATGATCTCTTCCAGGTTGCAAATAACTCATTTTCTATTACTAACTGTCACCAATTTTTGGCACTTTCGTCTGATGTTTAAAGATACTGAATTTCCCCCAGCTTATATTTTACAAGATTTAGATAGTTAAAAGCTGGCTAAAATTCAAATTGCCGTCTTCGCCTAAAGACAAGGTAATGGAATTTCTAATCAATGACTATAGATTAAATGACAGAGGAAAGAATTTTCATTTGAAGGATAAAATTTTGTCTAAAACTGCATACGAAATGGATTCCCAGCTCAAAACTGCACAATAAGTAAAAAAATACATTTTCACATGAATGAACTGAAAGCAGAATCCCCCAGAGAAGAAAGAAAAAAACTTATCAGCAAGCCCCGATTATTGCATGGGCACTTGGGGTACATATACACAAATAGGATAAAATATTGGTTTCAGAGCTATACACAAAACTAGTGGCACAAAAATGGAGCTAACTCATACACAAAAAACAGGCTAGGTACAAAAAAGGCTATCGTGAGGTCCCATCTGTTACAGTTATTCCTGTCCCTGAAAACCACTTGAACCTGGATTCTCTGTGGTGGATAGGATACACTCTGAATCTCTAATCTTCTTCTCCAGACAAATTTTTCACAGCTCTTTTTCCTTTTCTTCTTGCATCCATCACGGGAGTCTGCATTGCCTGAAATGTAAGAGGAAACTTCATTTAGCAAGCTAGCATTTACAGGCTACAATACTTTATACAGGAGGA
>JAWZYV010001226.1:0-18138 GCA_038373885.1 Cheiracanthium punctorium
TCTTGCAATTTGAGAAAAGCCCTTCACGAATTTTCGATAGTAAGTACACAGACCGAGAAAACTTCTTAAGTCGTGGATATTCTTGGGACGACTCCAGTTCTGGACTGCGGACGTCTTTTCGGGATCGGTTCGGACTCCGTGGGCGGATATTATGTGCCCGAGGTAACGTACTTCCCGACGAAACAAATTGCACTTCGATGGACTTAGTTTCAAGTTCGCCTCTTTTAATTTCTGCAGTACCTTGCGAATGTTCTCGAGATGCTCTTCGAAAGTCCTTCCGACGATGATGATATCGTCCAAATAAACCAGACATGCTTCGTAGGAAAGTCCTCTCAACACTGTCTCTATTAGTCGCTCGAATGTAGCAGGTGCGTTGCAGAGTCCAAAAGGCATAACTTTGAACTGCCATAATCCTTGTCCCGTGGTGAACGCAGTCTTTTCACGGTCGTCGGGATGAATTTCCACTTGCCAGTAACCACTTTTCAGATCCAGAGTGGAAAACCATTCGTTTCCCGATAAAGTGTCCAAAGTGTCGTCTATCCTGGGAAGAGGGTAGCTGTCTTTCTTGGTAATGTCATTCAGACGTCTGTAGTCAACACAGAACCGGGTGGAACCATCCTTCTTTCGGACCAAAACAATTGGCGAGGCCCAGGGACTAGTCGACGGCTCGATGACGTCATCACGCTGCATCTCCTCTAAAAGTCTACTCACCTCTTCTTGCTTAGCAAACGGCAGCCGCCTAGGATGTTGCTTGATGGGAGAATGGCTGCCTGTATCTATCCTATGTTGAGTTAAGCTCGTACGGCCAAAGTCACCCGAAGTTCGGGAGAAGAGGTCTTCAAATTCAGCTATTACTTTCTCCGCAGCGCTTCTCTGTTCTGCCGTTAACTCCACGTCTTGTATTAATTCCTTCGTCAGGCACTCGGAAGATTTAGCTGTCGTTTGGCTGATGTTCTTATTAATGCAGGTAACAGGAGTGCATGTCGCGAACACTTCATTTTTCTTTATCACCTTCGACTTGTCCGTCACATTTACTACTCTAACTGGAATTTCTGTTCTCGACAAGTCCACAAGTGTTGCTCCCACAAGTACTCCTCTGATGGAATCACTATTGCTTGGGTGTTCGATTAATCCAAAACGGAATTTATTGCTTTCTTTTACTGTTCCAGAAATTATTGAATCAGTTCTGGGAGGTAGAGTGATATCAGTCTGGGCTATTATTTGCTGTACAGGTAAAATAGTTTCATTTTTGATATCGAACGCAGCTATTTCTTCTGAGTCTGAACGAAGCTCATTATTCTTAAAGTCCAAGTTAAATTTGTGCGATTTTAAAAAGTCCAGTCCGAGAATAAAAGAGTCTGTAATATTGGCGACATATACCACATGGTCGTATCTGGCATTCCCAAACGTGATTTCTACTTGCGCTTTTCCGCCCACTTCGATCTTGTCACCTGTCACAGTCTGGAGGGTCAGCGAGGGCGGAGTCCAGATAATCTTCAAATTTAATTTCTTGGCCAGATCCGTCCTTATGATGGTTACGTTCGCTCCAGTATCAATCACCATGTGGCATGGGGAACCATTAACATATCCCAGTACGAAGAGTCCATTACTGCCACCATTCACTGATGAAATCTGCAAGACTTTTAGGTGGGGCTTTTGACTATATAGCAACCTCCGCCCCGCGAGATGGCCACCTCCTAGTTTCCCTCTTTCATGTTCTTAGATTTCTCTTGCTGGTCATAAGACTTTCGACCACAATGCTTTTGTACATGTCCTTCGACGCCACACTTCCAGCATTTCACTTTCTTTCGGCCATCTCTCGTTCTATCGGATCTTAATTTTCGCTCTATGAGATCTTCAATTCTCTTCAACCTGTCCTCGACGCCCTCTGTGTCTTTGTCAGCTTCCTCTTGGACCGTGACCGCTCTAACAGCATGCCGATCTTTTCTCACGGCCCGCTGGGCTGCCTCTAGCTTCATTGCGAACACCAGAGCAGACTTCAATTCCTGATAATCTTCCAACATAAGTGACTTTTGGGTTTCTGGATCACGGATGGCTTCAATAAAATGACGCACCGCCATTTCTTCTCGGTCATTATCAAGGTGGTCCATGTAAGCTAGATGACAAAGCCTATCTATGTCCGAAGCCAGCTCTTGAAGGGTCTCGCCAGATCTCTGCATCCTTGACTTAAGTTGGATTCTACTATATTCTTTCTGGCACTTCTCTCCGAATTTCATCTCCAAGGCACTGGCAAGGGCGTCAAAATCTCCTATCTTCGTCGCTCCGATAGTTTGCAATACATCAATTGCATCTCCGCTAAGGGAAGCGGCCAGTTGATTAGCTTTCTCGGACTCGCTCCAACCATTGGCTCTGGCGACGATTGAAAATTGGGTCTTGTAAGCTTCCCAGGGAGTCTTTCCGTCATAGGCAGTAAGTTTCACTGCTGGGCGGTGTGAAGATAACCTGATGTTTTCGGGTAACTTTCCCAGCTTTACGAGAGAGTCCAATTTTTCTTTAATTTTAGCTTCACATTCTTCATGTATTTTCGAAACTATATTTTCTTTCCAGTCTAGTTTCTCCTCAATTTTATTCTTAAATTCTTCCCGCATTCTGCAAATATCTTGCTGCAATTCCTTAACATTTTCTTCTATTTTTCCTTCAATTCTTTGTTCATATTTCGTTTGAGTTTCTTCTATGAGCGACATTCTTTTCTCCATTATCTCTTGATTTTCCTGCACACTCTTTTCGAATTTCTCTAATTTTCCCAAAGCAGTCTCCATTTTCTCCAATCCCAATTTCATTCCTTCTTGTCCGGCTTCAATTTTCTTTTCTAAATCGGTCTGTCCTGCTTCAATTTTCTTCTCTAAATCCGCCTTCATCTGTTCTTGTCCAGCTTTCATCTCGTCTTGTCCGGCTTTCATCTCGTCTTGTCCGGCTTTCATTTCTTGCATCATATTCATGAGCTTTTGAAGTTGTTCTTCCATTTTTTGTCTAGTCAAAACCATAAGCTAGAAAATTAAAGTCTTTCTTTAGAATCCCGATTCTGACACCAAATGTTGCGGAATTACTCTGCTACTCCTGGGGTTCGTCGTTCTAAAGTCCTGTTGGTGTAAAAAGTTCAAGTAAAAAGTCACTTGTCAGGATGGAACACAAACTTTATTTCTTCTAGAACTTCGTAGAACAATCAGCTGCACACAATTCACAAGCACAATCTAGCAGTAACGTGCTTTTAACAATCCGCTTGGATCAGAAGCTCTCACAAATGCTGTATTTCTCACACAAAATATGTCACTTTTACAGGCTAAAATTCCATGGAAATATTCAAGGGATATAGTACACTATCCCTTAAGACACAGCAATGAAGAATTTACACACAGCACTTTAAAAACAGCTTCACAAAGCAAGCTAAAACACAGCTTCTATAGCACTATCAGTTCACACAAAACAAGCGTACTCAGAGCTCTTCGCACATTGAATGTTCAACTCGCAACTGACTTCGGGGCGATGCCCGCTTCTATAAATAGCCGACGCAGGAGGTACAAGAGGTTTCCAGAAAAGTCAATTTCTCGAGGGTTCTACATAAAGCGTGAATTTTGATTACGTCATAGAAGAGAAATGTTAGGTTATTATGCGTTTTTAATGCAGGAAAAACAACTTCCAGGCCCCATTGGGAAAATCGCGCCAAATGACCAAAAAGTCGCCAAGCTTGGCGACTTTTGGCGAAATATCGCCAAATTTGGCGCCAAAAATAAGTCCTCAAAAGTGAAGAGATCTAAGCTCTAGGACTAATATTTCTCGAGATTTCTAGAAGCCCATAGAAAAACATATGGGAAAGCGAAACCTCCGTATCTCCGGTTCTAATTGGCCGATTTTGATGCAACAAAAAGCAAAATTTATCTATTTGAAGCGTAGAATACGAATTTTAAACCATTTTAAGCCCCAGAGCAGCGGGTTGCCCCGAAAATTCGTAACACTATGTTTTATTATTGCCCATTTTGATGCAGGCCATTAGATAAATTCGGGGGGGGGGGGAGGAGAATCTTAAGTTCAATAAGTGCACATCAGTAGAATGTTTTAATAGATAGGCTGCCAAAAAGTACGCATGCGTGGCAAAGAAGAAAATTTCTAGTCCAAAGTGGCTCTATCTTTCTAGTTCCTGAGCATTTTCCTCATCTATTCCATTTTCCGTCGTGTCTCGTATATAAGCTTGTCTTTCTACAGATTTTTTGGTCTTCACCGCATGTTTTTCCCTTCAGGTTTCCAGTTCAGTACAAACCGAGGTATTTCCACCTCCATCCATTGGATGGACATGTCCGAACCATTGTAGTTCTTCTTGTCAATTTTCGCAAGGATGTTTCTCTTAGAACCCACCCTTGTTCTTACTTCAACATTGGTCCTCTTTTCTAGCCTTGAGGTTTTAGCCGACCGTTGTCAAAAGGTCTGTTACTGTAGATAACAGTTTTTTTTTTTTTTTCCTGCATTTGCACATTTCGATTGTCCGCAAGTTTTTAGTCCATACAGTGAAACACTTTCGATCAGGATGTCAAAGATGGTTCTTTTTGCTTTTTCTAAAATATTTTTGTTCCATAGTACTGAGTTTAGTATGCCTATTATTTTCCTAGAGTCAGATATTTTCTTTTTGATTTCCATTCCCGATGAACCATCTTTTCCCAGTATTGACCCCAGATATTTGAAATTCTCTACGGTCCTGATTTTATATCCATCTTTGAAAATATCTCTTCGTGTTGTCATATGGCCTGTTTTCTGGTGGTTAATTCTCACGCCACGTTGGTCATAAGCCTTTAATACCCCATCAGTTAAATTATTCAGGTATTCCTTATTTTGAGACATTACAATTTAGTCATTTGCAAATAATAGGTGAATCAGATGTTTATTACCTATTTTAAATCTCATCTTTTTACATCGTTTTGTACCCATTACTTCAGTACCATATGTATATGCTCTAAACAATGTAATTGAAATACAACATCCTTGGAAAAACACCATTTGGATCTCATATGGATCGTATTTAAATTGTTTTATGGCATTCTCCTTGTCTCATATTCTTCAACATCTTGTGCTGATTTATTGAAGACTAGATATGAATTTATCTCTCTGCACTTTTCTTAACAACAGTAATCATTCTTTATTGCACTTATTCTATGGTTAAGGTTTGCCTTTTATCCTTTGTAAAATTGTCTCTTCCACTCTTCCTGTGTCTGTTTTCGTAACAAGTTAATTTTTTGTTTCGAAAGGGGAGCTAAGTCCTACTAGATAGCCCCCCAACTTGGAGGACCAGAAGAGTGTTCCTTTTCGTCAGGCACCTACCCTCAAACCTGTCTGACTTGGGAGATCCTACCGGGGGCTAAGCCACTGCCGGAATAGTTCTTTGGGTCATTGGTGCCAGCAAGCCTCATTGCCCCGACAGCATTGGGAGGAAAATTTTTAATCGATATCATAAAATTCTATACCTTTTTCCCTAACTTTGTTATATATTGTATATGTATACATGTATACCACATATACACATATAACTTGAAGAGCTTTATACTCAGCAATAACAATGTAATACGATACCTTTCCCATCATCCTTTGACGAAATATTATAATTGTAGTTTTCAGTGCAGAATTTAGAAGTGTGGAGGCCCTGGGGCAAAATAAAGGAATGGGGTCCCCTAATTATTTCTCAGACAAGTTAACAATTATTTCGACGGCCGGTGTGGCGAAATGAGTTCGCCGTAGCTTAGAGGTCCAGGGTTCGATTCCCGTGGAAGTAGATTTTATTTACACAAACCATAATGTCTACTTCTTATCTGGTGTTGAACGTCAATATGGCTCGCAACCGATCATGTGTTTGCGAAATGTGTACAAAGAAGCAGATGATTTGCATCGGACTTCTTTGGAGATGCAGGTCGTGACGTTATTTTTCAAGCAACATTTTCAATAACTTTATTTTTTTAAATTATTTTGCACAGCATAAAGTATGTCTATTGTGGGGGCCCCTCTCTTGTGGAGGCCCCGGGGCAAATCCGGCCCTGGTAGTTTTAAACTAATTCAAAGCATTCTTCTTTGCCGAAAAGCATCGTTTGTGACAAAAGTCGAAAATTGTGCTTCAGAAATTAAGCCTGGGATCGTTTCCAGTTGAACTATTCAAACCCCATAGTTTTCTCAACTTATGAAAAGATCAACCCCCCCCCCCCCAACTCCTCCGTCCGTATTTCCATTCCACTTGACTTCTCGGTTCATGGCCTGAACTTTTTGATTTCGTGAACAAGAAAAGGGGAGAAACTAACATCTATGTGAAAATATCACGTCTCAACAATGGCGGCAAAGAACAACTTTTTCCCTAACCGAGATTAGTTTCTTTCACTTACCACAATGGACAGACGACTTTGATTTCCGATTGCCAGATCCCGAACGGGAACAATTATTTCACCGTCCCTCTCTTTTCTTTGCGGGAGAGAGAGAGCGAGAGCTGAGTTTAGAGGAGTCGGAGGCGTTTTAATCCCGGCTTTTCTTTACCTTTTTCTTTACCTCTCAGTTGTTTTGTTCCGAGAGCACCCCCTCTACTCTCAAATGAAAAGTCGGCTGGAATCAAAAGGTTTAGTTGGGTGAAGTGAAGTGCAATGAGCCTTCTTTTCTATGTTCCCTGGGCTCCACACACGCACCTCCTCTCCTCTCTTCTTATCGTTTCGCTTGTTTTATGATGTAGAGTAGGTAATAGAGCCTTCCAGGTGGTAAGCAGGCTATATTGCAGAGGGGGGGAAATATGACGTCATATGTTGGAATGCTATTTTCTTTTAAAGTCCATAGATCGTATTGGGGGGGGGGGGGTTGCATTATTTGGAATACTCGTACAAATTGGGCAAAGAGAATTCATTAAGAGAAAATTAATTGGCTTTAAATGTGATCATTTATGCCGTCGTTAAAATAAATGGGTTTAGTACAACGCTGTGTAAGATTAAGGTCACAAATAAAAAATATCCAAGTGTAGATAGTACCTTGCACTTATACACCAACGCTAAACATTATTTGGCCACGAAGTTGATAACCCGCGTAGCTCTGCATTTTACAATAATTATTCATAAATTATAAATCTTATTTATTTTATTTGTAGCAGGTTCAGTTTTTACAAAAAAAAGTGTTTTTTAATTTAATTTTGGACACTAGTGCATATTGAAACAAAGCCTGATGGTGCCTGTTCTTCGCACCAGGAGAAGTTAATTATATTTTTAGCTTTTTCTCAGAAAATTTGAAAGTATTCTGGATTTCAGATTGTTTGTCTATTTTTTTTCCCTCGTGTTCTAGCATTATCTAACATACATCTAACATGTATTACGCTATGGAAATATGGGTTGTGTCAGATATGGGCAGGGTGAGCGAATGCCCATTGTCCATCATTGTAAGAGACAGGGATATAATATTACTGCTCAAACCTGAGTCACTAAATTTTCATTGTTCATAGTAGAAGTAAAAAGTTGTATCAAACATTGCATTAATAGAATAAGAATTTGCCATCGTTACCAATTCGTTTTTTTTTTTTTTTTTTTTCTGTAAAAGTAACGTTGCTAATGAACTGTAAAAGGGTGTAATTACGAATCATAGCATTCAATATGCTAATGAAGATTTGGAGCTTTATTCCAGCATCCACTCTCGCATCAAGAAACGAGGAAGCTTGATTCTAATTAGGCGATTCTAGTTTCGAGAAGCACATTTATTTATTTATTTATTTATTTATTTATTTATTGCTGTTTTAAAATAAATATATTTCATAGGAACGGCTTGTTCTTCGCAATCAGTATTCAGAAATGATTATTCTGAATGCTAATGCATATCAAGTTCATTTACAAAACATTGGTCAACATGATAGTGTCATGAGGAATCTCATAACTTTCGGACACTTACTACAAGCATACACCATGTGATCGAAATCCACTTGAGATTCCAACCCAGAGCCAAGAGAAAAGAGATCTGCTTCAGCGAGTGAGAAGTACAGAGGCAATGTTTCCTCTGGTGGTAGGCCTGTAAGGCCGGTCTTCGCCCCAGCCCGCCATCTATACTTTTTTTCATTCCAACTCTGTAAGTATTGTATGTACACTCATGTCCATAAATTAAGGATAATGAAGTTCAGGCAAAGAAAGAGAAAGAAGCAAAACAAATTTGACTTATTTGTAAAGTCTATTTATTAAACAAAAAGTAAAGAGCAAAAAAGATGCTATATGTTTGACATAATTAATAAAAATTGCATGTTTTACTCCCTTGACCAAATTAAAAAAAAAAACCTATTTACAAAAAACAGTATAACATGGTTAGTAGGATGGTTAATACGGAGTATGTCTCTCGGACGATGCAATACAGGCCTGACAACGCCTAGGCATGCTGAGTATCAAATGATCAATCTGATCTTGGGGAATATTACACCACTCATCAATCAATGCACTCCGAAGTTCCAGTAGACAGGTGGGAGGGGGTTGACGGGCTGCAATTCGTCGGCCAAGCATATCCCACACATGCTCTATTGGATTCAAGTCCGGTGAGTATGCTGGCCAATGCATACGGGTGATATCCTCCGATTGAAGGCATTCGTCTACAATGTTTGGACGGTGAGGACGGGCTTTGTCATCCATAAACACAAATTCAGCACCCATGGCGCCCCGAAACAAACGTACATGTTGTTCCAGAATGACATCCCGATAGATGTGGCCTGTCATCGTTACACTCTGAACATGCAGATCAGTTCTGGAACCAAGAATAATTCCTCCCCAAACGAGCCACCCTGCACCACCGTAACGGTGTCTTTCAATGGTGTTCTCTTGGTGGTAACGGGTACCTGGCGCTCTCCAGATGAATGTCCGGCGAGAATCAGACTCCAAACTAAACCTGGACTCGTCGGAAAACATCACACAAGACCACTGTTGCGGTGTCCACAATGCATGCTCTCTACTCCAGGTTAATCGCAGGCGACAGTGAGTTGCGGTAAGTGGAACACATCTGACAGGCCTACGAGCATATAGACCAATGTGCCCTAAGCGTCTGTACACGGTCTGCCTTGAAACTGTCGTACCGGTAGCTGAAGAGAGCTGACGAGACAGGTCTGATGCTGTACTCCGTCTGTTTCTTTTGGCAGTAACTGCCGAATAGCGGTCCTCATTCGGCGTTGTAACTCGGGGGCGACCTGTGCTGTAACGTCTACTCACATTACCATCATCTTGGAATCGTTGCCAAAGCCTGGAGATGACACTCTGGGCGATTCCAAGTTCCTCGGATACTTCCAGCTGGGTACGTCCACATTCCAGTCGTCCGATAATTCTGCCACGTACAACATCATCCAAATGCCTCCTTTGTGCCATAACTATGCGGTTTTTGCACTGAAAGGCTTTCACGGCGCTTGTGAACAATTTTACTTCTTTGCCACCATTCCTTATATACCCCTCTCTTACACTCTCGTCATTGTGACGTACCATCCACGCCATCTGGTGGTTTCCTGTAATTTGCATATTCTTCTTCAAGATGTGTGTGATCATTCCACAGGTGAAATTTTTATTTTAGAGATCAATTTCTGTGTGATTCTGAATTATCCTTAATTTATGGACATGAGTGTATTTCAATGATGTGCCGTCAGTAAATGTATTTTTGCGAGTAAAAGGCTCGTTTTATTTATGACGGTATACGAAAGTTATATCAGGAATGCGAAACGGAAACTGATTAAATTTTTTGACAGAGTGTGTAACCTGAGAACACCATCCAGCGGTCAGACACATTTTATCTAGACTCTGTTAGTGTATAATGCATCATTTGGATTTTGGAAAAAGAAAAAAAATCTCGTTAGAGGGAGATTTATTGCGATGGAAGGGATAATTTTATCATTGTTGTAGAGTGAGAAAACTGCTTTACACACACATTAGTTAGTCTAAAGGAAACTAAGCCAGGACTGTAAAAAATATTGTAATAGAGATTGAATTATCGTTATAGAGGATATCGTTGTAGTGAAAGATTGTACTGTATAATTTTTTTCTTTTAAAATTCAGTTTTAAAATTGGAAAATATATTTGCAAATATACTGGGAAGTGGTCTAACCGTATAGTCGGGTGAGAACGAAGCTGAAATGTTTATTGAGAAACTTGTACAGTTAGAAGCACCTGTAATTTTACCACACATATTGCTGTAAAATAATACAGCACTGTGTGCTGTTAATCCACTCACAAAAATGACGTAATGATGTTGATAAGCCAATCACGAAGGATATTGTATAGCATATTAGTACAGTTTACATCCCAACGTGTTGGCGCTACGTTTACCCACACTCTGCTGTAATCATTTTTTGTTTCAGTGTAGAGTACATTGTTGAATGCAGATGAGAGAAGAAAGGCATTTGTTATTTTATCGTGATTAAAGATATTCTGTACGGTTTTGAAAGTGCTCTGCTCAAATTTTAAAGTGTTCTGGACAACGAAATGATATTGATCCAGCACGCAGGCCTGTTCGAAATTTTATAAAAAAAATTTCGCAATAATTTAATTTCTATATTTGAATACCAAATATAGATTTCTCTAAATTCAATATAAACAAGTAATAAAAGCAAGGATAAGTTTTGCAATTAGAATCAAATGTGTGTTGAAATACTTACTTTAAAATACTCATTTTTTCAGGAACTTCCAATAAAATTGTCTAATGTACCAATGCTGTCAGACGGTGATATATCCTGATAAATTTTATACAAATTTTATTAACATTTAGCCGTTTTTAATTTACATGTTTAATACCCAACAGAGATTTGCATGCGCATTGATGACAATAGTAGATAGTAGATAAGTGTCTTAATTTAAATATTCAGATACTAAAATGCGTCTATATCTTTGAAATATTCATGTTGCATGAAAGTCTCGAAAAAAATTGCTCAATGTGCATATGAAATTGAAAGTCGCAATTGCTCGAAAATACAGAAATTTATCGAAGTTCTTTGGAACTTTTGACTGTCCTGATTTTGAATATCAAATACAAATTTCTATATACACAGACGCTTATTGAAAAAAAAAATCAAGATTTTAAAACACACGTGGTTGAAAACTTATTAAAGTCTCATGTTTGAGAATACAGTTTCCACAAAAATTGTCCACTAGCAAGAGATTGTGTCAAAGTTTACCGATTTCTTCCACCCCTACCCCCTAACACACACACAAAACACAACTGAGTCGGACTACAGATTTCAATATCTTGTACTTTTCACACATTGGAGTGGAATTATTTTCTAGTGTTACACAACACATGAATACACATATGTGACTTTTTCTGAATATGTATCAGAATAAAGTCACACTGGTTTAAAAGAGAGAGAGAGGACTGAAATAAGAGCAGCTTAAAACCCATGAATCACCGCCTACCAAATCTCACTCCTATCCGCAGATCAAAGAGCGAGCCGAGGTGTTTTAATCCTTCTTTTGTTGCCACCAGACAGTTGGTTACGTCTGAAAAAAGGCGGTTTTAAGTCGGACCCCCCTCAGAGGTGCCAGCAGCATGTGCTAGGCTACCGCTCGAGCACGTGGTGGTATCGCGTCTGAACGTGGGAACTAACTCCCATAAAAAGCCATCGACACCTGGTATTCAGATGACAGATTTTTTTTTCTTTTTAATTCAAGCTGTAGCTGCTGCAGTGAATTGATTTGGAAAATCATAGAGTTTGGCGAAGAAAATTAATAAAACTATTCACCCTAAAAAAAAAAAAAGAAGAAAAGAAAAAAAGGTATGGTAAATTCTGACAAGCGCACCGGTCGTTATAGGGATGGACGCGAGACTAGACAGAGATTTACAGCTTTTTTGCGAGACGAGACAAACATTTTTAACATTATTATATAGGGATTTTGCGAGACCAGACAAAGCTTTTCGGCTGTTTTGCGAGACGCCTCTTTTTCGTCTCCATCACTAGGTCGTAAAACTTAAGTTCCGTTTGCAGTTTTCTAAAGGTAGTTAGTTACCAAACATATTGAAACTGAAAAAGTCCGCAGTCGTCAATTGTTGTTCGACTATTTTTTAATGTCTGCAAATTCCACTATTTTTTTACACTTTTCAGCCACGTCAGAAAGTCTTAAAAAATAGTTGAATTCGAGTTAGTATAGTTTGTAAAGAGATATATATATACTCAGATTCTCTTTCTTTCTATGAAAAAAATTTGCATCAAAATTTACAAATTCATTCCACCAATTAATGTTCTAAAACTTGCAAGTCCATGAAATCGCAACAAATCTAAAATAGCAAGGATTTTTACGCACGAATCTCAGAGAAAATATTTTACTCAATAATGTTTTTACGCATCATCAGAGAAATATTTTAAACGGAACCCCCAAAATAAGAGGCGCTTGGCGTTTTGTGAGAGCGATTCTTCTTTGTCGGTGCTGCTATTGGAAGAATAAATCTTATAAATAAAAATGAAATTCTGTTTGTTTGTTTGTTTGTGGATTTGAGTTGTATACAAATCCACAAAAATGGACCTACCAGCCTGAAATTTTGCACAGATATGTAAAATAATATAGAATAAATCATAGTCCACTTTAAAACTTTGAAAGTCCACCCGTTCCCGAAATTTAAGAGATTCTTTATGTTCTCCATGCAAAAACCTTTCCGTAATTGTAACCCCTGTAGTGAAAAAGTGTGAAATAAGGATCGTGGTTGCCATGTGTGGTGATTTTGCCGAATAAGATGTTTTAAATTCTCAAAGTAAAAATAAAAGAATAATAATGATTTTTTTTTGTTAGTTTATATTTGTAAGATTATTAATTTTTTATTATAATATCGTGTGCATGGGAAATCGGACCAGGAATGAAATGTTTTATACGCAAAACAATAAGAATTGAAGATTTCCGAGGCTAATATGTAATTTTTTTTAGTTTGGCGAAAAAATAAAATGGCTCAAATGCTGATTTTAAGAAAGTGAGTTCTAGCGGTTTGCACAGTTTTCGGCTTGGCGCAATTTATTGAGAGCTTAAGGAAATAGATTTTTGAAAGCAAGTGCAAAGGTTTTATTAGAATACAGCGTTAAATTTTAATGATCCGTGAAGAAAGAATGCAGTTATTAAGGGATTTCAAGCGATCTATCTTCAGAATTCTCGCCAATTGAGTACATTGATTTAAGTTGGGAGAATTCCGCCAAATTTCAGAAAATTGAAATCTTCTCATTTAGTACATCGGAGTAACGATGAATAAAACACGTTCTAGTTGATAATTTAAAAAAAAATTCGGTTGTATTAAGGGATTCCCTTTTCAAATAAATGTGTGCTTTACTTTTTGGCGGCCGAACCATTTCCCATATTGATTGCTGCTAAGTCAATGCTTCGAATGATTTCCTGAAAAAACTCTTGCAAAATGGCGTATGTTGGCACTTTGGCGAAGCTTAGATTTGAAACTGGATTTTATTTGAGACTGGGATATATAATGATACTGGTTATAGATAAAAATAAATGTTGGTATGTGTGTATGAGGTTGAAAAACTCCAGCACCGTTGCACCATGAAATTTGGTTCACCTAAGTCTTTTATCATTGAGAAGCTTTTTATGCTATCCGTTTTCCTCTAACTTGCCACTAGGTGGCGCAGCAGAACGTCGAATTCTATTCCGTTTAGCCGTTTACTATGCGAATATCGTCCAACCGATTTCGATGAAATTTGGTACACGCGGATATTAGAACACGGAGAATATTTTTCAGTATCCATTTTGCTGTAACTTGCCGCTAAATGGCGCTGCAACACATCAACTTCTATACCGTTCGACTGATCGGCATAAAATTTCTTATACTTACACATTTCAGCACGAAGAATATATTCTAACTGTGTTCCTTTTGATGTTACTCACCACTAGATGGCACTGCAATGCATTATTATTTTAACTCGCCACTAGATGACGCTGCAGCAGGCCAAATTCTTGACCATTCAAACGGTCGCTATGAAAATCAGTATACATAGCTATTTGAACAATGAGAATATTTTGGCGTTATCCATTTTGCTATAACTCGCCACTTGACGGCACTGTAGCAAATCATTACTTTAATTAACCACTAGATCGCGCTGCAGTGTATCACTTCTTGACTGTGCAAATGATCGCTATGAAAATAGGTATACTTAGATATTTGAACACGGGGAAGAGTTTGGCGCTATCCATTTTCCTATAACTTGCCACTAGATGTCGCGTCGTCAGCGCTGTCCAGCCGATCGTCCTGAAATTTCGTATTCATCGATATCTGAATGCGCAGAATATTTCCGCCGAATCCGTTTTGCTAAAACTCTCCACTAGATTGCGCTACGCCGCATGGCCTTCTGCACCGTACAAACGATTGCCTTGAAATTCGGTATGCATGGTTATTGAACACAATATAAAGCGATATCCATTTTGCTATATCTCTTTATTACAATAAATAGTAATCCCCAAAAATCGTAATATCAAAAAGTACATTCATTCCCGTGCGAAGAACGGGTACTTCAGCTAGTAAGTAAATAAAATATGAAATCATATTTGTTTGGTCTTTTCTAATTTTTACCTTGAAGTATTTAGAGGTAAAATGGATTCACTCCTGCACAGAGAAACAAACACATATAAAACTTTCCACATTTTGTTTTTCTTTTTAAATACAGAAAGTGAAGCAGCCACGTCGCAATAAATACTAAAGGGGGAAAAAGGACTTATTATTATTATTACTTTTATTATTTTGATTCAGCCGATACATCAGTTAAATACAAAGAATTAGTTTGGGTTTACATTTTCTTTTTCTGTTTACAATGTACTCTTAATTGGTTGAAACGAACTATAAATTATACTGTCAAGAGTTATAAGCATTTTAGGCAAATAATGCGTAGCTAATGTTGGATTTCACTGCTTAACAAATTGGAATAAAACAGCTTCACAAAATAAATGTATAACGAACAACAATCTTTTCATCGAGAACGTGAGCACAGACAAGTCAATGAAAGTAAAATTGTCTTCGTTATACTCAAATTATAAATTACAGTACTTTTTTCGAGCAATAGTACTTAGTTATGCGGACTCACGTGCACTTCCCCTTATGAGCTGCTCGGGATTTATCAGGAAATTGCTCAGGAAGAAGGAGCGTATGCATTGACCGGAAATGAAATATTGATTGAAAAATGCATGTTAATGCGAAAGGTATAGGTATACCGATGTATTCGCAGAAGTCTTTCTTTGTACATTTTTTCATCATTATGTTCACTTAATTAAGAAATATAAAATATTAATTAGTTATATTTTCGACCTTGCTCTACTTAATAATATTTTTCGTTCCATAGAAACCATGAATCAAAATTAAATTTTACACTCTAAACACCTTTTTTACGCATATATTGTCAGAGAATATTATTCTGCTATTCGCAAAGTTAAAGTCGAAATGTTCGCTATAAAGTTTTAAATTTTTAATGCTTGTTTGCAAACACAACGAGCATGTATATATGTTAATGGTGCAAAAATGTCTTTCCGAGGTATTCTAAAATTTCCAAATTTTCCAGATCTTCAAAGTCATTGTACAGTAAATAGAAATGGGAGATAATGGCTTTACTGAGATCATGGCTGAACTTCACTGAGCATGCGTTTAACACATATTTTGGATGTTAATCCTCCGAATCTTGCGTATCAGATTTCGCGTGCTAGATCAGGCTCGGGTCTGGTGCTAATCCTTTTGTTTGGCCTGGTGAATACAATTTTTCAACAAACCTTTGATGTATGTAGCCCGTGTTGACGTGCTAGCACGCGCGTTAAATGTTTGGTGAATAAGGCTATTTGTTTTTCATTCTATAAGCTGAAGTATCTATTGATCTTCTATAGCTATTCTTATTGATAATTTATTAATTCTTCCTTGTACTTCTTGGCTATTCATTGTTCAGAGCATTATAGAATACCAAGGTACTTAAAGTTATCAAGTTTTGAAACTTTGTGTTTTCTAACCTTTTCAAGGCCTTTGTAGTTAATGAAAGTCCAAGTTACCTGAAATATAACCCAGTGCTACACTGGGGAAACAGAATTTTTTAAAAGAACAGAAACCTACCATACATCGTAGCATGATGGTAATTTTCGGATGCATAACTTCAGAAACATACGGCTTTAAGTGCTCTGGATTATGAGAGTTGAGGGGTGATAAGCAAAGCACCTCTTATAGAACATTAAAAAAAAAGTATGGAATTTCAACTTCTTGGAGCTGTCTCAAGACTTTTAAGCCGCTTAACTCGAATAAAGCGGGAGAAGTAATGAAAAATATAACCGGAAACGAACTTTTCGAACCATCAAAAACTTCTGCACAAAATTAGCCGCCTTGAAGTGCACAAGAATCCACCCCCTCTCCGACATCAGTTCTTTTCGAATCCCAGAGATGCATTTGTGCATAAAGTGGCGCACGTTCCTCGCATGCTTGCCGGAATGCTCGGAAGGCACACCGGGGATGTCTTATTACTCTCAAACAGCCCGGGGTCGGCCAACCCCTTTTGTCGCTCTCCCTCCTTTCCGCACCACATGCAAAGGAACGCCACTGCAATATAAACGCTCTCCGAGAATGCCTTAAATTAAGGAGGGATTTGGGAATTTCAAGGGAACCGAGTTATAACATCGTGGAAGTGAGCTGAAGTAATTGATCCCCGTGCTTCACGGGAGCGAGGAGGGAGTTGAGTTGCAAACGGAAGAAAATGTACGTTCGATGTATCTCTTACCTGTAAGTTAATGTTTTAGGAAAACGGGAGCTGATGAGGTGTTCAAATGAAGACAACTGCTCGTTATGCATTAGGGGTTCTAAAGACTCCACTTTTGAGATGTTTGCGATGTCGTAGAGGGAGCTTCACTCCCTGGTACATTAGTAACCAAAAGGGACACAAACCTGCTGGGGAGGGGTACAATTCTTTACTATTGTGTTTCAACTAATACATTTAGATGGCAGTACAAAAGCTTTTCACGAAAAGAGTTTAAAATCAGAAGACGTTTGATGTTCAAACTTTAAAACTGTTTAACCCTTTGAAGCGCAAGCATTTTCATATCAATACAGAAGACCAACTGGATAGACTGCCCAACGCTGAAAGCGTGTCGCTGCCATCGACCCATTTAATTACCAACAATATGGCAGTCGATTTAATCACCCGTCTGGTGCCATGGAGCTAAAAAAGTTTTCTGACACATCTAGCTGTGCTGCAACGGCTGCACTTTTTCAGCGTTGGGACCATTTAACCATGTTATTTTACAACTAGCAGTGAAAGCGCTGAAATAAGGTGGTTTCACGACGCAACCACTTCACGTCAAAGGGTTAAGAGGCGCTATTTGTAAGGACGCAGAATCCACCATGTTATATGAATAGAAGCCCTGAATAAAATAGTTTGCAAGTCTTAAATTTCAAAGAAATCGTTTGGGATGTCGATGGAATACGAGTATACGCCTCCAACAAGCCCTATTTCTTGTAATGGAATACGCATCACCTCTCCTGGATTCCAGAAGAGGTGGAGGGTACGAAACTAATCCGAGGATGTCTTATTACTCTCAAGCTATCCTCTGCACATGTAAAGGACCATGTTCACATTTCAAATGAGAGCATATCCAATCGTACCACACCATCCCACAATTTTTGGATGGATGAAAAAATCGAATAATTTCTATTCACAAATCATTAAAACTAATGAGTAAATGTTAAAGTTGTTTGTACAGTGGAACCCCGATCTATCGTTCCCGCAATCATCGTTTTCCCGCATTGATCGTTTTATTTCTATGGTCCCTGCACAAGCTGTATTTAAATAACGTTAACGAAACCCGCATTTATCGTTCGTCAAAAAATCCTTTTCCCGCGTTCATCGTTGTAAAATATTTCTCCTGACCGAAATGAAATCGAAATTCAGATGGTTCCATACGGCATACAAGCTTATTTATTTTCTGGTATGATTTCTTGGGTTGATGAAGGTGTTGCAGATAAAGTGCTGTTACATGAAGCAGAGCATGTGGTGTGAAATATAGAGATTATATTTCCTTTAATATAGACGTAGCGACGTGTCTTAAGAATGGAAGAAATGTCTGATGATGCAAAATTCTGAACACTTTTCCTACATCACAGAAACGATGATTAACTTTTTTTTATTAACACTGACAACCAGAATATTTTATCAAATAATTCATGTTC
>JAWZYV010001227.1:0-18389 GCA_038373885.1 Cheiracanthium punctorium
GTCACATCTTTTAACAAAATTTTTTTGTTGGTTTTACTGTTATGTTTTTTAACCCACAAGCAGTTAGTTGAAATTTTCAGAGATAGGACTAAATAATTTACCGATTCATCAAAATTCGCATCTTTATTCCAGTGTTCTTTTAAATATAGAAATTTAAAAAAAAGAGTCAGTTTTTCCCCCATACACAAACTTATTTCCACAAACCAAAATCGAATTTGTATTCAAAATAAGTATGTGTACTATTTGCTCAAATTTTTAACGAGATCTTTTAATTTCACTCAGTAATAATGATACAAATTCTGGTAGAATGAAACATGAACATACCTCAGGTAGGACGTAAGGGTTTTTAAACGTTGCAGTTTGGTTGCAATAGTTACATATTCGATAAGTTTCAAATATTCCTATTTGTGAAGTAACAAAAGCGTTGCTTTTTTGTTTACAACGTTGTATATTGGTTACGTTGTAAATATGCCGAACATGTGACGTGGCTGAAATGTTGCATTTTGGGAATCATTTCACCTTGCTCTTTCTGTTGCGAAAATTTTGTTTTTAAAACCAAATTGTAGCCGTTTCATATTAGTCCGTTTTTCCATATTTATGGCGTTTCGAAAACGTTACATAATCGTTCTATTTTAGGATATTTCGGAACAGCATGCGAACTCCTCGTGATCTACTGCAAGGTCAAGTCGCTATCCAACGCAGTCCCTTTTTCACGTTCACCATTACAAAACGGTGTGCCGTTCTACTCATTCAAATATGGATTAGAAAAGTAAGTAAATGAGAATATTTTTATAATGATTGTATTTCAGGGCTGTTTTTCATGACTGGGCAACATGACTTTAGTTCAAAAAGGCACAATCCACCCATCTAGGCAGGCTTGCACATTAGGGAATGCAATCCCGATTCCGGGGGAACGGGATCTTGAGGGATCCCGCACAAATATTTGCGGGACTAGTTGTAATAATTGTATATTACAACTATGTAGCTGTTGTATAGTTGGATTAGTTGTAATAATTGTATATTATTTTTATAATGATTGTATTTCAGCTAACGATGTGTGTTTACTTGAAGAATGATAAGCGTAATGGATAATCTTTTCACATGAAGGCTGTCTTTAAAGTAGTTGTCCGTATATTCTTATGCATAATTCTTGTCAGAATGCCATGTTGAGAAAGGCGAAATATATTTTTCAGCTCGTTGTGGTGTCAAGTATCTAGCCTGTACCTAAGAAAGGTAAAACAAGTTTTTAAAATAAACAAGGCTCCCAGTGGCCGATTATTTCCTGCATCAGCCTCTGTAGCTCGTTTTAGGCAATAATCGTCCATCGCTCTAAAAATCCGAGCAATTTATCTGTATTATCTGTTGGTATATATTCATCCATTGTTTTAAAACGCTGTGCAACTTGTTCTATACTATCTGCGGGCAAACGTTTACTCGCGGCATTCTCTCTGTGGGAGGCATTACCAGTGATATCTCTTTTACGTTTAATTATTTCTTCAAAAATGTCATTATTGCTACTTTGCTTACATGAATTTAAAAAAAGAAGCCAGATAAATCACTTTTAGAGGCGGTCATCAACAGAATAACGCAAAGTTCATAAAGAAATGTAGTTATTGTCTGCTACTTTTAACAACTGCAAATATGAGAATGTGTTTCTGAGCTCTTATGCTGATTTTAGTGTACTGTTTTTTTTATATCATAATAATGCCTGTTATTTGGAACCGTGTTGGTACGGAAGAAATGAAATTATCCTCTGCGGTTTTAACATCTGTCACTTTGAATCGTTCTTATGAAAACCTTTGCAATAATTAGCAATACTGTTTTATTTAATTGCTTTTGCTTTCATAGTGCACGCATCTCATCTGGTTGATGCTTTGTCGTGATTACAAAATGGCATTTTTTGTGTGGTTGGAATTTTTAAATTCATTAAATGTGGTGAATTTATATAATCGTAGAATACATTTTATAAACGTTTCTTAATATCCTTAACGATCAATGTTCTTTTCATATTTTAACAACAAATATAAATCATGCTGAATGCATCGATTATAAAACTTTCCAACTCAAAATAGGCTTTTTTGAGATGATCGTCAAACTTGGCAGCATTTCCCGAGTAACCTCAAAAAAGTCGTATATAACAATTAATGAAATTTTGTGAGACCTTGTAAAGATGTTACATGATATTTACAATTTTTTAATGAACAATAAGCTGTCATAGACGACTATTGTGTCCAGCCAGCTAAAACCTTTGCTTACTCTCAAATTTTATTATATAAGATCACTCACACAATATTTCATCTTGGAAATCATACTTAATGCTTATCTTCCCGATACTTAATCCTACGTTAAAATACACAACATGATAATCCCTACCCACACTACGGGATAAATCTGTCGCAGATAGTTCAAGCAACGTTGGGCTGTTTTTTCATGACTGGGCCACATGACTTTAGTTCAAAAAGGCACAATCCACCCATCTAGGCAGGCTTGCCCATTAGGGAATGCAATCCCGATTCCGAGGGAACGGGATCCTGCGGGATCCCGCACAAATATTTGTGGGACTAGTTGTAATCCCGCTGGATTGAAACTGAAAAATAAATTATTTTGATTACCATTTCATGTCTCTTTCCCAATCCTCAATTGGCCAAAAACTTTTGCATAAGATGAACAATAAGAACCAGTGATCTTGGGCGCTCATAATTAGTGGCAGGTAGGCCCCTTAGCCCCCCCCCCAGCTCCCATATTGTTATGATTTATGTACTGGTATGACGTAGAAGTACTTCAACACTAAATATTGTATCTTTCTGGGAAGGACCCTTGACTTGTGATCTCCCCTCCATAAACAACCAAATGGCCGCCCATGCCAGTGATATATTTAAAAGGTAAAATTTAGTTGACCGCAAAAAATTGTATGGTTCACTCAGATTTTCATACAAAGAAATAAAGTCTTTTGTTAAGCAATATTGTGTTCTCTATCAGAATTAGATGAAGATTAGGAAAACGAGTGCTTCTTTAAGTTCTCTTTTTTACATTCTTCTTTTTTATCAACTACGAAAAACAGCATATTATTATGAATATCGTGACAGAATTTTCATATTTATGTAAGGTATTGTATTAATTATCAAATAAGATAAAGTATTATTGTTGAAGTGAAACCTCATAGAGTTTAAAATGTTACTTTTTCCTACTTTTCTCTATTGAAATCAATTTTTAGTTCAATGAAATATTAATCCCGCGGGATTGCGGGATCCCATTAGCTGATAACTTCTCTCGGCAATGTATCCTTAACCCCGATAATAACCAGTCAAACGACGCTAATAGTTTGACAACGCAGATAATACGTCGCAGCTAGTCCTACAAACATTTGATGATAATAAAAAAAATAATATCTCGACAATTTTGTATAAGAATAGAAGTATCGTATTTCACTTTCAAATGAAATAAATATAAAATGTACAAGATATCAAGTGTAAGATGAAATCAGGTATTATCCACGTTGGACAGTCTTTCATCATTTAATTTGCCAATAGTTTCAATATGAAGAAAATTTAATAATGTTGACTGTAAATGTCGAGTGAAAATTCAACTCATGTATTAATCACTTTTTATTTTTTCTGTTGAAAAAAATTATAGCTATTAAGCATTGTAACGAGGTTGAACTGCTTTTCCTCCAAAGCAATCGCGCGCTGGGTGCAATAGAGAATATCTCTATATAATTTTGTGTGAGTAAAGTGGATATAGTATGGTGTAAATAGTTTGTAAAATGTAAATGATTTTTCAAGTGTTTGTTACAAGCCTAATTTAAATATTACAAAATTACGGAATTTATTACATAAAAGATTAATAAATGTAAATGTTCTGTAATACCGAAATTACTACATAAGAAAATGGGAACATTTATCGAAGTAAAATAATACTTTTCTTTTGTCTGTGAGGCAATTATAACTCAAAAAACACTTTTTGATTTGAATAGAGACTTTTCCATACTTTACTTTTTTTTTGACATTATACATATTTTATTGGATGTAAGGTGAAATATTTACCTGAAATATGACAATTTTTAACTTTGTACTCTTTATGATGAACAATCATTTATATGCATGATTCTGATTTAAAAATTAAACTTTAATGACTTAGTGATTAAAATTTTAGTTAAGTAAAAGGCCAAGATTCAAGTATTAGATCATAGCTAGAGGTAAAATTTAGTGTAACCAAATTCATAATATAAATTCAAGTCAATTTAAAGATTGTAGAAAGATGAGGTATTTAAATCTGGATTTTGATATATGTAATTTTAATTATTGCTAGTACGTTGAGTTAAATCTATTACAATTTATATTAAACGTTATTTAAAATAAAATTAGACAAATATGCAAAGAAATCAAAGAAACTTTCTTAATTATGTTTATTCAAATAGTAAAAAAGAAAAAAATGTGTGTACGTGTAATCTCTACGAGGGATTGAAGTAAAACTTCTTTGACGTTTACGACTCATATCACTGAAATGATTAAACTTTAACTTAAAATAAATATCATATTATAATTTAATTACATTTATTATTCATGTACTTTACAAAGATTATATAAATGTTATATTCATATTATTCATTGGAAATAGGTGCTTGAATGTCATCATAATTTTTTATGTATGAAATTATAGGTTTGTGGTAACTATAATGTGAAACATAAATTTTACTCTCTAAATTTGCTAATTTTCTTGCAAATACAGCATCTATCGTTGTACCGAAACGCGTTGCTGATTGAAGTCGAGAAGTATTCATAGTTAGATCAAATTTTTCTTTTAATAAATCAACTGACGGCTGAGATTCTTGATAGCGAAAATTAATATTAAAATCTCCAGTAAGAATCATCGGTACTTCATGATAATTATTTAGAATCCAGGAAGTGTCCATGTTGTAGCATTATTCTTTAACTGTTTTCTTATACCATTGTTCCATCTGGAGTTTGGGTTTGAATGGGGGGGGAATGTCCATAGTCTAGTATTATACTTTAACTGTGTTCTTTAACTCATGCTTTCCTTTGTTTGTTGGGTTCGAATGCAGGTAGTGAAATTTTTTTTTGTGTGTATTTCTATCACAGTGTTCTTAAGCGGTGATTTAGTCTGCTGGTAGGATTCGAATTATTATTCTGTATCCGAGTTTTTAAACTGCAGGTTCTGTCCATTGTTTGGGATTGTTTGCAGCCAGGGTCCATTTCTTTGTGGTGTTCCATCCCCGTGTTAAACCGTTGCTCCGTCTTGAGGTTGGGTTAGAATCCACTGAGTGTCCATTTGTTATTCTTTTATTTTGTTCTTAAACCTTTGCAGCCAGTGTTTTTTTTGTGGTGTTACATACCCGTGCTCTTAAACCGTTGTTCCCTCTGGTTATCGGGTTAGCATCCAGGAAGCGTCCGTGTTGAACTATTATTCTTTCACTGTTTTCTTAAAACGTTTTCCCGTAGGGTTTGAATCGAGAGAATGTCTATGCTGTGATATTTTTCTTTAACAGTGTTCCTAAACTGGTGTTTTCTTCTGTCGGTTGGTATCGAATGCCCGTAGGGTCTATTATTGCGTTTTCTATAGCAGTGTTCTTAAACCTTTGTTTTCCTCTGCTGTTTTTGCTCGAAGTATTATTCTGTTTAAAAATTTACATTTGGCTCATTATTATAAATAACTCAAAAACACATGAGCAATATTAAAAGATTACAAACTATTTAAGTACAGACAAACAATATTTGTGTATCTTGGCAAACGATCATGTCAAGTTTTAACACATAATTCCATTAAATATTGTAATAATACCATTGAAAACATGTGAGTAAAGCAACGGAGCTTGGACCACGGAATGCACCATTGTGCCACTTTCTGTATTCGGTGCCTAAGCCTTGTTTAACGGAGGTGACGGGTTGGGTCGCCGCCTGTAACAACAGTGAGAGACAGTAAGCAGGATCACGGCCTGTTCAGCGAAAATCTTCCCACAGTGGCTCTGACATGAGCCGCTCCACTTATCTACTGAACAGAGTCATCAGACAAGATCTTGCTTCAAAACAGGTAGGGAGTAATGTCGACGCGCAGGAAACACAGTTGACGTTCGCCGGAACGAACGCCCGTGAGCTGTTCCGCAAATGAAGGTAGCAAGGGGTTAAAAAGATACGTCACTTCCTTTACTGAGCGTTACTTCCGTCAGAAAAAAAATCCGAGTTACTCCCTTATTTGCACCTAAAAACGTTTTACTTAAAAAAAAAAACACTCTTCTGGATTGATCACTATACTATGCAACATAAATAAAATTTTAGATTCTGTGCTTAAATAACATCCTATTGAAACAACACAAATTCATTATGATGGTATACAAAGTTTTCAAAAATTATTAAGACAAATTTCGCATCATTTTCTTCAAAACGTAGTTGATTTTGTAAAGCCATTAAAACTATTCTTCGATAAATGTATTACAGTCAAATCGTTTTTGTTTTGATACCTGAAACTTTTTGTAGATGAAACTTGTTACATCACTTCCTTCCGTGGAAACATTTACACGTAACATTTTATTCTACGTGCATTATTTTTATTTATTACTTGAAAATGCGAAAATAACACTCTACTTGTATCTTTCTCATTTAGAATGTTTTATAAATTGATGCAGACACCTTTTTTTGTCATCACAATTTGGATTGAAAGAGATTACGAATCTCGAGGCAATTACAGGTCTTTTGCACTCGATTCCATCATAGCAACAAATGAAATATAATTACGGTCACCTTTATTCATTTTTGGAATTCAGGGATAAAATCACTTTCGATGAACGAAGTCGACACATTTGAAGAGGAGAAAACCCTTTCTTTAAAGCACACTTTTTAAACACAAAAGATTCAGCACAGAGTTTCAGCAGTAGGCACACACAACAGCAGAAAAAAAATCTTGAACTGTCCCAAAAATGTCTTTTTTCGCTCAGAAGGTGTTGCCAGAAAAAAAAAAATTCGAAAAAAACTTTCTGCCAAGCGGCCAGCAGGAAAAAAAAATGCACTTCTATTATACAGTTCCGCTGGCACTGGCTCGACTGTCAAGCAAAACTAGTTTTGCAGCATGCTGGAGCAAATCGATACGGTGGTGCACTGGCTTGAACGCCAATCGTCATAAGCTTTTCGACTTGGCTCTGTCTCTCTGTGTGTTTGTAAACACTCTGAGGCTGTAGCAAGGATTTTGCGACAGTACTTATGGAACCAAAGTGTGAGATAGAATTTACAATTTAGTTACTTTCTCACTAAACATTTCCATTGATTTTTGAAGCATACTTTTTGTTTTAATATGTTTGCGTGTGAAAAGATAGCTCAATTGTGTAAATATGTTTAGCGCATTCATTCAGGTGATGAATTATTCTTAATTTTATTCTAATTTTTATCAATTGTGTTTATTTGATAGAAAGACGATTTTACAATATTCGTTTTCGTATACCCTATTTTTTATGCAAATATTGTTTATTCATATATCTACATAATGAACAATAAATTTATATCTATATGATGGAGTCATTCTAACTTCATAGACAAACATCTATCAAACTTTTAAATACTTTCAAGGGGAAACTTCTAAATCGCGTAAAAAGTATCTCGCTGTAAGCCTCTTAGGAGTCTAAAATATTTAAGAGATTTTTTTTTCAATATGGCCTACGCATGTATTTGGTAATCACTTTGATTTTGGAAGTCACTTCAGCACTAAGATCGGAAACCTTAAGGTACTCAAGCATTCTCATACTTTTTTTGAAAGTTATCTAAAATCTTTGAGTGTCCTATTAGAATATCACACTAGGGGATGAGTCTAGAAACGTGATTATAGCTTGAATGCCTCTTCTTTAGTGTTCAATGTGTAGCTACACTGCGTGTGAATGAGTTTTATAACACTAGAGAGTGATAAAATTTGGTCGTGTCAGCACGTGCCTAATATTCAAAGTAGCCCGGTACGTAATTTTCAAATGCTTCTTTCAAGCACTCAACTCTATACAACGTCCCTCGTTAAATCTGAGATCACATTTTCAGAATACTTATTAAAGTGTTCTTTTTTTTTCCTGAAGTGAAACCTGTAAGTTGAATTCAGAGTGTAGTGTCATAAAGGTACTTGATATTTTTCATAACAGACCTGTAGGAATAGATTTAAACAAAATGATGTCACTGAAGGTAAATTTGTTGGCATATACGAATAAAATACTATATACTGTATTTAAATCTAAATAAATACACTCAAGTAATATATCAATGTTTAGCTCACAAAGAAAGATTCAAACGGGTCGTCCTGAGAAATATTTGAAAAACATACATTAATCTATCAATTTTAAAATACAAAAATCAGAAAAGAAATGTATCGATTGAGTTTAACTGCTGTTACTAACTTTGAAAAATATTAAAATTCACGACAGCTTGCTATTCTTATTTTTTTCGCTATTATTTAAAGCGGTTAAAATTAAATAAAGAGTCTGAATTTTTGGATATCTCTGAAGGAGTTACATCAACAATCCAACTCAGGCAACACGTATTCTAGTAATTATAGTATATTGTCAAAGGCAATATATGTATATGAAATATCACCACGGGTACGGGAAGGGGTGTTGTCGTGGCTTGCTTAGGGAGACTTCGCGGACCGTGGTGCTGCGCAGGAGCGGTTCTTATAATAACACTTCGGTTTGAGCGCAATATTACAGCTTCGGGTTCTCGCGGTCCGAGAACCGCCGCTGAAGTCCGCAGGGCGCACAGGTAGGCCTTATGCCTGGAGCATTTCTACAGCTGCCGAGACAATGACTGAAACGATGCTACGCCACAGCATTTTATTTGTACATTTGATACAAGCTATCCAGACAAGAGATGCCATGCAATCTTTTTATCTCTCCGATGTGTCATACTTTTTATCACACTGTAGAGGTCTTGTCACGTGACCTTGCATCCTGAAAAGATTGGCGAACCCAGATCAACAAGACATCCGGGCAGAAGAGAGGTTTTGGTTCAAAAATGGAAATGCGACCAAACAGCGGGGACAGACCACAAATTTAGAACGAAACTGCCAGGGACTGTGTAGTAGTTTCGGTTTCTGTAAGCGAATTCCTTTGTTCCAACTTTGTTCCATCATTAAAACTGCGCAGTTCTAGAAATTCGGGATTTCAGCAGCCTTTTGATTTACTATGTTATATACCTATATGTACTGTACAAGGTGCCTAGACAGTCTATAGAATAGCCTACAGAATTGGCAACACGAAACGACCATTAAATAACATAAACAAAACCTGAGCAAGTTAAACATGGGATGATAGGAAGAAAAGTTTCACACGTAAAGCTTGCAATTAATGCAAATGCCACGGAAGAATGTCAAATAGAGATATACCATAGGGTCATTCCACGTCATATCAAACATAAAATTGGAAAACGTTCAGCACGCCATCGCAGATTTTCCTCAAATTTTATATACATGATATAGGCTAAGATAACTACAAATCTCAATTTTGCAGGTTCTCGTAAATTAATTACCGATATATTAATTATGCAATTTTAAAAGTTTTCTGCATGATGCGCCATTTTTTCTCTGATTTTCTTAAATAACTCGTTACATATAGAAGTTACTGAAGTGAAAATTTATTTCTAAGGGTAACTTTTTAAGCTGGTTCCAAAAATGTTATCAGCATTTGTGTATCTTCTATAGTTTATCCATGAGCATTGCATTTGCTAAAGAACATCATGAATTTTATTCGGCATGTTTGAAATTTTTATATGTTGTTAAGAGGGTACGCCACTGCATCCCAAAAAAATTTCATCTTGGATTTCTGCTCAACAGCTGAGCAAAAAAATTTTTTTAATTTTCAAGACTTTTCGTATATTGGGTCTGGGAATAAGTTTGGAAGCGCGTGTGAAAGAAATGAATGTACAAAAATACCTTTATTCGTCAAAGTAATCTCCATTATTTTCCAGCTCTCGCCACCAACGGTCAGGTAGCTTACAGATGCCAGGTGCATAGAAGGATTCATCGATGTATTTTCGTACTTCGTCCACTGTGGGGAAGTGCACAGAAGACAAGGCATTGTTCATAGACCGAAGCAGGGGATTGTCCGTGTCCTGTTGCTCTTTCATCGCACAGGACATATTTTTTAATTACTTTGGATTAACCGTCAAAATCACAATGTTTTTTCTCCCTTCCTTGGGTCTCTCCGCAAAACCACAAGAGGGTAACTTTAATTCTCACGTTTCACTCTTATCAGCTGGCCTACTAGAAGAAAAAATAATAATAACAGCTCTTCGCTCATATGGTCTGCTCTGGCTGAAGCAGATGTTAGTGGTTTTCTCTTATGCTGAGTAGGGGCACTTACAGTTTGCGTCTCGAGATTTTTCTAGAACAAACGAGAAACCCTTACCTCTACCGTTTTGTACGTTAACGGTTTTTCCATAACGGTCATTTTTTTACAGTTGGGCTGTTCATCTGGTGCGACGAGGCCGATCACTTCGTGTGATGGAGGTCTTCGCCCACCGACACGCCAGGCCGCTATAGCAACGTTTTTTTATAAGATGCTTCCCCAAGCTCCAATGTTGTGTAAATGCGCATTTTTTAAAAATTTTCATAATCAAGAAAATCTGATGTGATAATAAATAAATACGTCTAAAATGTGATATGTGATCTCATCTATTTTTTGTTGTGTGCTCCTTCCGGTAAGAGGCACAGTCGACAAGCGCTAAGATGGATGTCTCTTTCCACAAAAACATTATGGGTCAAAATTTGTTGGCCACCTCCTTCACGTTGGTGAATCTCCATTTTTTTGTACATTGTTACCAGTTGTGATTCATTCATTCTTATGAAATAGGATATCGCTCTCTCTCAACTTGAAGAAAAATAATTATGATGTCGCTTTAAAAGAAATCTTATTTTTTACAACGCGGTACTCGCAGGTATATCTTAACACGTTCTACGGAGGTCGATGCATCTTTCATCCAATACACAAATTTGTGTGTGAAAACAAATTTACATATACCAACCATTTTTTTTTTTGCGATCACAGTCCGAAGGAGTTGTGTCAGAACTATACGCCGGATAATCCAAAACTTTCCAGTCAAACTTTACTAACTTGGCCTTGACTGGTTTCGCATCATGAGCTTTTGTCATGGAGCAAATTGACGGCTGCAAACCTTTGCCTGTAAATGGACGTTTACGACTGATTTCCTGCTGCAGTCGCAGCAATTGCTGTTTATAGCATTCAGCAGTTACACTTTCACAGGGCTCCAATAGTTTGTAATATAGTACACCCTTCATATCCTTCCCAACAATGGAAGGCCTCATGTTGCAAATTCGGTAAAGTTTAGTAAAGTTTGTCAGGGAATTTTTGGACCACCTGGAGTATAGCCCAGGCATAGCCCTATTCGGACTTCGGACTATCAGTGATTTCGGTCAATGAACAATACACTTCCCCACAGTGGACGAATTACGAAAATCTATTGATGACTTCATCACTTCAAAAGATGAATCCTCCAATGCTGCTGGCATCCGTTCGCTACTTGGCCGTTGGCGGTGGATGCTGGAAAATAATGGAGATTATTTTGACGAATAAAGGTATTATTGCTTATTCATTTTCTTTTTTTTTTGGACACGCTCTTTAAAACTTATCACTAGACCCAATATACGAAAAATCAAATGAAAATTTAATAATTTTTTGCCAAGATGAAATTTTTTTGGGATGTAGTGGCGTACCATGTGAACAAACAACACATAAAAATTTCAAACATGCGTTTCTGATCAAACATGCCGAAAAACATTCATGGTGTTTTTTAGCAAATGTAACATTTGCAATTTTTTGACACGCTCTTTAAAACTTATCACTAAACCCAATATACGAAAAATCAGATGAAAATTTAATAATTTTTTGCCAAGATGAAAATTGTTTGGGATGTAGTGGCGTACCATGTGAACAACACATAAAAATTTCAAACATGCGTTTCTGATCAAACATGCCGAAAAAAATTCATGACGTTTTTTAGCAAATGTAATGCTCATGCATAAAATATAGAAGATACGCAATTTTCAATGCCATTTTTGGAATCAGCTTAAAAAGTTACCCCTAGATGCAAATTTTAAGTTCAGTAACCTCTACAAATAACGAGTTATTTAAGAAATTCAGAGAAAAAATGGAGGATCTTTCAGAAAATTTAAAACTTTGCATAATCAATATCTTAGCAATTAATTATCGTAGAATCTGCAAAATTGAGATTTGTGGTTATTGTAGCCTATAAATCATCTATAAAATTTGAGGAAAATCTAAGTTGGTGAGGTGAACTACACAGTTTGATCTGACGTAGAATGACCCCATAGAAAAGTGGATCGTTGTCTGAAATCTTAAGTCAATTTCAGACTACAGTGTCATACTGTTAGATTACAGTTAAGCCTGGAATCCACATGGCGAATGCGCGACGGAAAGCAAAAAACTAAAAGAAAAAATCGACGAATTTCTGGTTTTACAGTTTCTGTCAAGCAGAATCAAGGGTGGAAAACTTAGTTGAAAATGTTGAACTTTTCTGCTTCTGCCCGCGTTTTCCGCCATGTGCCAGGCAATAGGAATTCGCCTAGATCCAGAGAGGCGTCACGTTTCGATGCTGAAGTACGTGTACCTCAGAGATTGGAATGTACTATTCTTATTCTGTAATGAATTTGTATCAGTATAAAAAGTAAAATTAGAAAAGAAGGAAATTTTCTTAGAACCAACGTTTTTGTATTTAAAATAGTATTCTTCATTTACAGTTCGAGGACCTTCATTCAATTAATGCTGTGAAAATTCCATATTTCTCTTACTAGGAAAATGTCTTAAACTCAGAATCTATGTTTACGTTTTTTAATTTTATGTGTTCTAATAAAAGTCATCCTATTCATAAAATGAAAGCTTGTTTTAGAAAGATACTTTTCGTTATTCATGTATTTTTTTGCGCTTTTTCAATCATCAAATGTGCGGAACAATAAACGATTTAAAATGTAGACAATAGATAGTGCTGGATCGTAGTATCTGCTAAGGCGTATTATGCTAGAGTGGAGTCAAGCACGGACAGAAAATAATCCCGACAGAAATTCTGTTCTCCAAGAATATTCAGCGTTCCGGCCATGTGGATTCCAGGCTTTAGTGTTCGACACCAAAACTTAGAAGAGAATGTTGTAAAATTAGTAGTGGACAGTAGGATAAGAAAAGCCATTGGTTATCGAGAATCTACTATAATTTGACAAACGGAGTCATAAGATTTATGTTATTAAATAAGTTGGTTTCACCATAAGAAAATATACACTCTAAAAGATAACAGAAGTTCACTGGATATTTTCCTGGAAATTTTACGGAAACTTTCCATATTATCTAAGTACAGGACTTTTCCGTGTATCAAGAATTGGCCCCCTTACTAGCGGGAAAACCCATACGGTTTTCCGTGAAAGCTGGGGGGGGGGGTATCAGAACTACAGACGCCGGAACCATTACCGCTTGAAGGAAAAGAGGGTAGGTGATAGTTTAAACTGTAGTGATTTATTACATAAAGTGATTTCCGTATGAAGTTTTTACAATTTAGAAGGAAAATGCCAATGAATAAAGACGAGTTAAAAACATATTTTGGGCGATATTTAATTTCTGATCGTTATATAATTTTATAAAATAGTGATTAAGAAAATTTTTATGCACAGAGAATTTTAAAATTGTTTTATGAAGTCACAAGGAAGAAAAATATTATCTTGCTTCTAAAAGTATTTTCTTTTCTTTCCGATTAAGAAAGAAAAAATCACATTTTATTACAGTACACTCGTTCTTTTAAAGCACACTTTTATTTCTATAAAACTGATAAAAACATGCGTGCGAACATTATGCGCGCCGGGTACATACAAAAATGATAGATGTGAAATTATGGGAAATGTTAACGTAAGAACTTTGTTTGCTACATCTACAAGCATACTGATGCCTGATTCAGTATTGTGGTCCGCCTCTCGCCAAACAGTTAAGTAGAATAAAGAGGTTTCCTGTTCGATTTCCTCTATATTCAGAAGATAAAAGAAACCATCTACAAATATTCACACGTGGTAGTGAGCTGATAATATGTCAAGCAAGTAACCGAGTTCGACCCACCACTTACGGCCATTGTGCACATGCGGTGCACGTGCATATTAAATCCGTGATTTCGAAAGTCTTTTCGACTTTCGCCAGCAGTTTCCAAGGGATGCAAATAATCAGAAGTCTCTCATATTTTGACGAGTTGCTAAATTATACTTGAAAATGCAAGTTGCTCCAAACGACACATTTCAGTGTTTTTCTCTGTCCTGGAAAACAAGCTAGAAATATTGAAAATAGAAATAAAGAACATATATTCCTATGGCCATCATTGACGTGTATAAGCAAGGGTTGCGAAAAATAATTCTTCCTGCATGGGTTCTGCTGAGTTGAGGAGGGGGGGTCTAAGTCCTTCCTGGAAAAATTTTAGCCTCATTCTAGAAAATTTTCCATTGCAAGATGATGAGATGGCTCAAATCACATTTCTCAAAATATTAAAAACAGAAAAAAAAATAAAAAAACATTTATTTATCTAAAAATAATACTAACTTTAAATGGAACTACACATATAATTTTGTTGAATGTAGAGGGGGAAATGGTACATTACCAAGGGCGGATTAAAGGGGGGGGCGGAGGGGGCGACCGCCCCCCCGAGAAAAGAGAAATGAATATAAAAGATCCTATTTTACTTCCATAAAATGGATGTATATGTCAATCTTCTAACTAACCGCACCCCCCCCGACAAACTTGCATTAATCCACCACTGTACATTACCGTACCAATATGAGGAAATTAATTTAATTAGAAAGCAATATTTTCAAATCATTTTAAAATTTTATTGGTCCACCTTTGTTTTTTAAAACTTGCTGCAGGTGCTATGTCAAGCAATTTGTGTGATCTTAAGTTCTTATTCATGATTCCCACACATAAATGACTAACTATTCTTTTTGTTTAATGTAGTTTATTCTTCGATATGATATTTATCTTTTTAAAACTTTCGGAAATTAAAAGAAAGAAGAATGAAAGGACAAACTAATGTAAAATGGACAATATTATACTGAATTAATAACCCAACAATAAAATGAACTCGATTTTATTGTTGGCGTTGTTTAAATGTCGCGATTTTTGTCTTAAAGAGATGAATTTTTAAATAAGTTTTTTTAGCAAATTTAAAATTTGTATTTTGTTAATATCTTAAATATATGTTAACATGGTAAGTTCTGAAAATTTTTGAGCTGAATATTTTTTTTATTAATAATTAATTTCCATTAATATTATTGTATTAATTTCCATTTTGTGCCTCTGCAAACACGTACTGTGTGCAATAGGACTTGGGGAACAGAAACAAAGCGCCGGCCTTGCCAATTCGAACTTACTTTAACACCTGTGGCCAGTTAAAGGTGTCTCTGAAGTAGCTAAAAATGTAATTAGCGATTTTCGAACACTGCCCCTCCATCGTTCGTGGGAAAAGAAGTGTCTCGTCTCACAACATGTGGTGTCCACGTGTCCAGACACCATCTATGAAGAACAGGTCTCCTACCCCCCAATAGACGTCACGCGGTTTATCGTTCCCAAAGTATCCATTCTCCCACCACTGACCATAGTATGAGGGTATGAGCAATGAGTCAGTCAGATAAAGAATTTCCGTTGCCATACTTTGTTCTTTGTTATAGCTTTAGTTTATTCAGCGTATTTTTATGTTCGTTCAAAACATTCTTTATAAAACGATTTAAATTATTATAATTGAAGACTAAAATTCCCAGGGGCGAGGCGTGAATATATGCCATGGTCATCGCTGCTTACAGATTTATCCCCCTCTTCCCTGCCAGCGCAAGCACACATCCACACACTGTGTTATAAGTTCTAATGAAACGACCGACGAAAAGAAAATTTTGATCATGGTGTGATGCAAATAGTCAAAAGGTGTGATGCAAATAGTCAAAAATATTATGTTCATATATTTTATCAACATTTAAGTTAAATATTTAGTACAAAAGTATTTTTTTAAAAATTCCTATTCTAGTCTAAGCTGAATTTCTTATTTGATTCGGTTGATCACTGATTCATTTTTCAAAAAACACATAACTCAAAAGAAATACTAGACGTTGTCATTGGATTATAATTTATTTTTTATGTAACACAATATACATAAGATCGAACACATTAACACAGTAAATTTGACTTACACTCGAATACTTTAATGAGGTGGTGTAAGAATAAAGAGCATTTTGGATGTACTTCAAAGCAAATATGATAATCTAACGTTTGAAAAATAACACATCCTAAATGGTTATTTGTATTATTTATTTAGAGATTTAATAATTAAAAATGAAAAATAATCTTAAATAGTTATTATTAGTAGTATTTATTTAGAAATTTATTAATTAGAAATGGGACATTTTGATATGTACAGATATTGTACTTATCAAAACAGTAAAGAATAATATTCATCCATTATTTGAAAATAAAATCCATTCTTATTTTGGATGAATATTTTCCGATTATTATGTCGTAAAAATCTTTGTCTTAAGGATGCCAACATTTCTTTCTCGATCGATAGCAATGAAATATTACTCATCCGATTTTCACTTAGGGTGAATCTCTTACATGTGTGAATTCTTTTTAAAACATGGGTCTTCTAGCCTCAGACAAATAGTCCATTTTTTGAGATATTCAAATTACAAATGCATAGGACATTTTTTTTAATATAGAAATTCATTATTTTTTTCTTTTTTCGCATTAAAGTATTTATCAAAAGAACAAACAAAATATTTTCAACATAAAAATTAATTTTATTATATTCAGAATAAGTTACATGAAACAGCAGTGCATTTTCTTATTATATAAAGAAATTACGCAAGAATTTCAAGTAAGAAGAGACAAGAAATGATTTAATTTCAAAAATCATTTTAAAAAATGATTTTATTTATTTTAATTTAAAACCAAATTAAACGCATCCCACAGATAGACATTGCCGTTCTGTAATTCGTTCGTGTCAACTTTCACATGCACACGTATTTATATATTTTTTGTACAATCAATCAGTTCAGTCGCCTAGTGGTGTTAAAACGCTGGTTGGATGCTATCTTTTTAGAGATGACCTGGCTCACTTTTCACCGTATATTCCTCCCGAAATTTTCGCGCTATTTGATTGGCCAAGAAACTGCGCGCGTCATCGGACGAGATGCTCTGTTATCAGCGCATCTCTTTTCAGGTCGGGACGATTTCCTTTATGACCAAAAGATGGCAGCAGTAAGAATCTTGTATAAACGGAGGTTTCTCTGCGAAACCAAACTAGAAAATAATAAAATTACCTTATAAGTCATTCCTTTGCACAAAAAAAAGATTATTCTATTGCGAAAATTTTATAAAATTGGGTTTTTAAATACGCTGAATTCAAGTTCAAAACTCTTCGCATTTTTCAGAAACCTGCTACTCATCTGCGCATCGTGCGCGGACTGAAGGCTTCGCCCCTGAAAATGCCGTATATGTGCACCGTACCATTCTGCAAAGGAAACACGGTAGAGGACCAAAAAAATCCCTATTCAAATTTCCTGCAGCCGATGATCTCAAGAAAAAATGGATAAAAGCAATTCCACGAGCAAATTTTACACCTACAAAATATTCAAGGGTAAGTTTCTTTCTGAATTATTTTAAAATTTCAATAAAGTTTGATATATTTTGCTTGATGTTTATTGTATTTTGATTGATATTACGTACTCTTAAGAATAATTTGCTCATCGAAGATATGTTTAGATAAATGCAATTCAGAGTTCTTTAATCAATTATTTTATCCCACTATGCTTAAGAAAACAAGATGAATTATTACAAAAATCATTTCTCTTTTAAAACAATGACATTCTTTATTTTTATATTTGTAACTAGTCGGACATTTATAACTGGTACTGGCAATTATCATATTACAATGCAAATAAGTTAAGGGTAAATCTACTTTTACTGTCTAAGTGTTATAAAATTTCAAATGTTAATATTATTAAGTATTATTTGTGTTTTAACGACAGATTAGTTTCACTTAGTTATCTGTTTTATTGTTTTCAATTATTGTGAATGAAAACATGAGTTAAATTAATGCTGAAACTGTTTTATAAAAATTATTAAAGTTCGATTTTTTTATATTATTATTAAGAATCATAAATGTGCTCATTCACGATAAATTATGTGTTACTCAAGAAAAAATATATTTATTAAAAATTAGACTTTATTTATTATTAAGGGTTATTTGCCTACTGAAAATAGATTACAGCTCATTTATTTGAAGTCTTTGCTGTATGTTGTTTTGAAATATTGTAGATAAAACTATAAGAAATTGATGCTGAAGAAAATAAAAAATATTATTAAA
>JAWZYV010001228.1:0-17693 GCA_038373885.1 Cheiracanthium punctorium
TCACATTACTTCCTTATACTACGTACAAGGAAGTAACAAAAATTGTCTTGATATTCCAAAAGACAGAGGAGATATACACTTTAGAAGATTCGATTTGTGTTTTTGTGTTCGGGAAGATGAGATTTCCATCATGGATAACGTGACCATTTATTTTTTCCTTCAAAACGGGACATCTACTACTTTTTTGGTAATAGTATATTTATTTTTTTCCTCAAAACGGTACATCTATTGTTTTTAAGGTAATAGTGTAGGGAGACCGAATTTCAGGTCTGGGCATCTTTTAGTCGTTAAGAAAACGTAAAAACTCTTGTGAATGTTAATTTCAGAATAAAATGAAAAAAAAAACTTTGCTAAAACACACATATACTATAAAAAAATAGTGCAAGACGTTTGTTTCGGGTGGTACAAATGGTAGGCCCTTCGACTTCAAAAACACCATCCGACACAAGGCAGGAAGGTAGGAAAGTGAGAAATGTAAACTAAAGGACACACAGAAAAAAGGAAGTAATCATTCGGAAGGAAAAAAAATTCATAGAAAATCAAAGTGAAAAGGGAAAATAATGTGGAGATCGGGGGGGGGGGGAATAAGCAAAAGAGGAACGTAACTTAAATAAAAACTTTTTTTTTAATTAAAATTAAATAAATGGAAATAGTTGGCAAAAAAAGAACATTAAAAGAACAAACAGAAAACAATACATCCCCGGCATTTTCTTTGCGTCTCCAGAGGAGAGGGAGAGAGGTAGTTTCCTTTTATTTTCTTTTTTACAGACACTGCCGTTGGATGATTTTAGATTTTTAGTCGACTTTATTGAATTCGTTACCGTGGGTTGCTCTCTTTCTATAAGCGGGACATTGCAGGGGACATTTTCTAAAAACGGGACATTACGGTGTCCCGAAGCTGTGCTTGGGGATACTGGATGATTCCGTTTTATCGCGAATATATTGTCAGTAATTGCTTTTGTAATGTTGATTCAAAAGGTGTATCTCCTCAGTATTTTGGAAAGAAAACATTTTTTATTTAGTTTTAAAGTACGGTATAAGAGCTTCTTACCATGTCATTTTGAGTTTTTTATCACTTGTCCCACAGGACTTTATTGGGGGGTTGAAAAGTTAACCTTTTCTCAATACCAAAGAGTGATTTTTGTATTACTTTAAAACCCATTTGTGCCTGGATATTTTTGCGACTTTCTTCGATTTTTACTGATAACAGAAATCTTATAAATAAAAATGAAATTCTGTTTGTTTGTTTGTTTGTTTGTGGATTTGAGTTGTATACAAACCACAAAAATGGACCTATCAGCCTGAAATTTTGCACAGATATGTAAAATAATATAGAATAAATCATAGTCCACTTTAAAACTTTGAAAGTCCACCCGTTCCCGGAATTTAAGAGATTTTTTATGTTCTCCACGCAAAAAGCTTTCCGTAATTGTAACCCCTGTAGTGAAAAAAGTGTGAAATAAGGATCGTGGTTGCCATGTGTGGCGATTTTGCCGAATAAGATGTTTTAAATTCTCAAAGTAAAAATAAAAGAATAATAATGATTTTTTTTTTGTTAGTTTATATTCGTAAGGTTATTTTTTTTTTTTAATTATAATATCGTGTGCATGGGAAATCGGAGCAGGAATGAAATGTTTTATACGCAAAACAATAAGAATTGAAGACTTCCGAGGCTAATATGTTAAAATTTTTTAGTTTGGCGAAAAAATAAAATGGCCCAAATGCCGAGAAAGTGAGTTCTAGCGGTTTGCACAGTTTCCGGCTTGGCGCAATTTACTGAGAGCTTAAGGAAACGGATTTTTGAAAACAAGTGCAAAGGTTTTATTAGAATACAGCGTTAAATTTTAATGATCCGTGCGAAAATAATGCAGTTATTAAGGGATTTCAAGCTATCTATCTTCAGCATTCTCGCGATTTTGAGGAGGATTCTAACGCTTGGCGCTATTTATCGTAATTTAATCGTTTGCTATTTGGGTTATGAATACACTTGCGTATAAGTTTTTAAAATTTTCATTCAGTTGGAATTGTGCATTTTTCTGAGCAGCTTTTCTGCATCTAATGTATTACATCCAGAAAAAAGGATGTTAGAAATATCAATTTTAATTTTGTTTAATCACACTCATGAATAATGATACACTTTCCAACTTAATGAAAGAAGGAACGAAAATAGGGAAGACCCATGGATTATAACTCTTTTTATATATAGCACTTTAGTGCGTATTTAAAAATCTGAAAGTGTGTCAGATTTTCTATGATTCCAGCGCTTGGCGCAATTTAATGAGAGGGTATTTTTAAAAACAAGCGTAGGTTATCTTATAAATAAAAATGAAATTCTGTTTGTCAATTTGTTGATTTGGGTAGTATACAATTCCACAAAAATGGACCTGTCAGCCTGAAATTTTACACAGATATGTAAAATAATATAGAATAGATGATAGTCCACTTTAAAACTTTGAAACTCCACTTAAAAACGTTTTCCTCCTGAATGGTTCTCCTAATTTCCGTTCCCGGAATTTAAGAGATTTTTTATGTTCTCCACGCAGAAAGCTTTACGTAATATTAACCCCTGTAGTGAAAAAGTGTGTGAAATAAGCATCTTGGTTGCCATGTGTGGCGATTTTGCCGAATAAAATGTTTTAAATTCTTAAAGTAAAAATAAAAGAATAATAATGATTTTTTTAGTTTATTATTTTTTTAATTATAATATCGTGTGCGCATAAGAAATGAGATCAGGAATGAAATGTTTTATACGCAAAACAATGAGGATCGAAGATATCCGAGACTAATATGTAATTTTTTTTAGTTTGGCGAAAAAAAAAATGGCTGATAGGCCGATTTTTAGAGAGTGGGTTCTAGCGGTTTGCACAGTTTTAGGCTTTTTGGCGCAATTTACTGTGAGCTTAAGGGAATAGCATTTTTGAAAACAAGTGTATAGGTTTTCTTAGAATACAGCATTAAATTTTAACTATCCGTGCAGAAATAATGCAGTTATTAGGGCATTTCAAGCGATGTAGCTTCAGAATTCTCGCCAATTGAGTACATTGATTTAACTTGGGGGAAATCCGCCAAATTTCAGAAAATTGAAATCTTCGCATTTAGTACATCGAGGTAACGATGAATAAAATATGTTATAGTTGATAATTTAAAAAATGCGGCTGTATTAAGGGATTCCACTTTTCAAATAAATGCCTGGCGGTCCAACCATTTCCCATTTTGATTGCTGCTAAGTCAATGCTTCGAATGATTCCCTGAAAAAACTCTAACAAAATGGCGTATGCTGGCATTTTGGCGAGGCTTAGATTTGAAACTGGATTTTACTTGAGACTGGTATATACGTATAATAAGACTGGTTATAGATAAAAATGAATGTTGGTATGTGTGTAGGAGGTTGAAAAACTCCAGCACCGTTTCACCGATCACCATGAAATTTGGTTCACTTAAGTCTTTTATCATGGAGAAGGTTTATATGCTATCCGTTTTCCTCTAACTTTTCACTAGGTGGCGCAGCAGAACGTCGAATTCTATTCCGTTTAGCCGTTTGCTATGCGAATATCGTCCACCAATTTCGATGAAATTTGGTACACGCGAATATTAGAACACGGAGAATATTTTTCACTATCCATTTGCTGTAACTTACCGCTAAATAGCGCTGCAACGCATCAACTTCTATACCGTTCGACCGATCGGCATAAAATTTTTTATACTTACACATTTGAGAACGAAGAATATATTCTAACTGCGTTACTTTTGATGTTACTCACCACTAGATGGCACTGCAATGCATTATTATTTTAACTCGCCACTAGATGACGCTGCAGCAGGCCAAATTTTTGACCATTCAAACGGTGGCTATGAAAATCAGTATACATAGCTATTTGAACAATGAGAATATTTTGGCGTTATCCATTTTGCTATAACTCTCCACATGACGGCGCTGTAGCAAATCATTACTTTAATTAACCACTAGATGGCCCTGCAGTGTATCACTTCTTGACTGTGCGAATGATCGCTATGAAAATAGGTATACATAGTTATTTGAACACGGGGAAGAGTTTGGCACGATCCATTTTCCTATAACTTGACACTAGATGTCGCGTCAACACATGAACTTCAAGACTATTCAGCCGATCGTCATGAAAATTCGTATACATCGATATCTGAATGCGAAGAATATTTTTGTCGTATCCGTTTTGCTAAAACCGCCACTAGATTGCGCTACGCCGCATCGCCTTCTGCACCGTAAAAACGATTGCCTTGAAATTCAGTATGCATGATTATTGAACACAATATAACGCGATATCCATTTTGCTAAATCTTTATTACAATAAATAGTAATCACAACAAATATTAATATCAAAAACTCCATTCATTCCCGTGCGAAGAACGGGTACTTCAGCTAGTAATAAATTTCCGATGTCAACTTCTTGAACAAGGAATGATTTACTTTAAAATCATCTTATCTTATCTTATATATAATAAAATCCGAGAGTAAACATTGTATGTAGCTATGTAGGTAAGTTTGTGACCACCGTTCTTCTTGCTCGCGTCTCTCGCTCGCATTGCGCCAAGACGGTGGGTCGCAGACCTACCGAATTTTGCATACGGCTTCACTAGAACAGATCCTAACATGCCTCGGAGTGATTTTTTCGAAATTCGAATTAGAAAATGTTTTATTTTATGTTTTGTCCGATTTTTAGCGATTTTTCTCGCTTAATACGTAATAACGCCGGTAATTACACTCGCAAGAAAACGAAATTTACATCATCGGATAGAGGAGAAAATTTTCTTTTAAAAATTGTTTGTTCGGACTGTAACATAATTTTTCAGATTTTTGGGAATTTTTCAAATAAAATTAAATTTGACGCTGACTTTCGTAAAATATTTTTAAAATTGCTGCATCTTGAATTCTATCCGTCATAACTTTTTATATTTTGTCAAATGACGGAGCATACATTTCGCCCACTTTTAAAAGAAAAACCAGTGGAAAATATAAATTAGGAGATTTTTTACGAATTTTTAAGTAAAGAATTATTTTCATTTCAATACCAGCAGCTTAAAATTTTCGGTATTATATCTTGCGTTTTGGTTGTCTTGGAGACAGTAACAATTATTAAAATTGCCAGTTGAAAAAAATAAATAAAATTCTTTAAAATAAATGAGTTTTCTCATGTGAAAAGTGCGTGATTTTGATGTCATACGTTTAAAACCTCTTTCGAAACTCAATCAGAATAACGGACTCACAAGCAAAACATACTCCACGCATGAAATAATTCTATATTTTACTTTACGTTGCCAGATAAATAATTGAATGCTGTTTTTTCACCAGTGAATTATCCAGCATTATTTTCGATTGAGATTTTAAACGGGTCACGTTTTCGAATAGCAGGAAATATATTGCGGTATTAAACAGGGCCTGATTATGACCAACAAGGGCCCCGGGCATTGATGAATTTTGGGGTCCCCCATGTATGAAATTTGTTTTATTTTTCATAATTTTTTTTGTAAAAAAAGAACAACATTTGAAATTGGGGGCCATTTCGAGCCGGAGGCCCAATGGCAAAGTCCCGATTTGCCCATGATATAATAGGGCACTGGTGCTAAATACAAAAATCTGACAAGAATTATGCGTAAAAATTTATGGAGAGCTGATTTAGTGGTAACCATAAACTGAAATGATTATCGTTTATGCTGATGCGTAAATTGCAAAGAATCACCAAAGCCTAAAATCGTGGCGAATATCTAAACAGTTTCTTTAAATTAAGCATTAACGGTTGCAAAACGACAGTATATTGTATTGGTATCAGTAAAAGATAGTATAATTAATAGTAAGTAGATATGCTAAGGCAATATTGATCAAAGTACAATATATCGCATTAATAAATATTTCGTGAAACTAAGCCTTCTATTCATTCTTCAACAACCGTCTTACATCACAGCTAACAAAATAGTCAGTAAGTCTAATAGTCGCGTTAATATATCCCGCGGTAGTTTCAACAGAAAAGACTGTAACAGAACTTTCTTTTTTCTTGGAGATTCTGTTTTCTCACAAGAGTTATGATCACATTTTTTAGGAAAATGTTCTCTTCTTGCCTTGCGAAGAGCGGGTACACAACTATTTAATTATAAAATAAAACGGTTCTCCACATCATGTAGTATCTAAGGTATTAATAGCATAACTTAAATCTAAAAAAGAGTATGATGCAGAAATGAGACATTTTGAATATTAGGAATTTTCACTGCGAACCGTCACGCTTTTCTTTTCTAATTGCGAATGACACCGACATAGTTTTTTGCGTCATAATATTAACAATGGTCTCAGGTCAGTACTTATACTAACTTTACAAATAACTAATGAGTAACTTTACGCCACGAGTCAAATCATTTTGCTTATTTTTTGATCCCAAATCACTGGAATCAATTCGAACTATACATGTAAGAAAAAGTTTCGTTCCCTACCGTGCGGAGAACGGGTACGCAGCTAGTTTTGCATAAAAATTGAAATATCAACATCTTACTTGGTCATGTTAAAATATTGTGCGGAGTTGAGGCTCAATACTCGTGAATAAAGGCTAGGAAAAATAAATAACGTTTTCGACTAATAGCGAAAATGCCGTTCCAAAAAAGGGACGCTAGGCATAAATGGGTTAAAAGCGTATATCTGTCTTTTGGAATAACAAGACAGTTTTGCTTTGTTTTAAAGTACAGTATAAGAGCTTTGTACCATGTCATTTTTAGATATTTACCACCTGTCCTACATGATGTTTTCGAGGGGGTTAAAAAGCACATTTTTCAATTATTTGAAAGTTTAAGCAATTTTTGCAGGATGAAGGACCACCAATAACGGCTCTAGTTTTTTTCTGCATATAGTATTGATATGTAAGTGTAACAGGAAAAAAAAATTGGTTTGTTGCTGAAAGTTCTTCATTGTTTTTTAATGCCTAAAATGACAAAAAACATTAGTTTGTGAACGACTAATTCATGTCCAAAATACTTTATTTAGGCTTAATATACATCTACTTTATTATGCGCATTTAAAAGTCATTCTTTAAGCTTTCCAATAAGCCCTATCTGATCTTTCAGATAAAAATTCTATGGCTTTCGTTTGTTCGGGTGATGATGGCAACGCTACGCTAGGACGATCTGGCAAGGATGGGGAGCTATAGCTTTTAGAAAAAGATCCTTAAATGGCAATTTTTACTCATCCGCGGAGCAAACAAATGGCTATACCTCAAGAACAAAAAATTTTTAAGAAATAAAAAAACTGCTTTGTGATACAGAAGATAGGTAGTTACCACCTACAAAATTTCGTGAAAATAAAAAATGGTGCGGCACGAAGATTCGTCGATTTTATATAAATGACCTCTATATCAATGTACTTCCATCGTATTCTTCCAGTTTTCAGCAGATGCCGCATGCCGGTGCTGTTAAAAATAATCCTGACAATTTTAAAAATAATCGATAATGTTTACTAGAAATTATGTGTTAAAAAGTAAAGGATTCTCGTGTAACTATGTCACCCTCAAGTATTTTTATAGAAATCTAAATTATTCTTCGTGACTGGTAACAGTCAAAAAGTCAAGAATTTTGTGTCCCCACGACGAGGACAGCGCGCATTAAAGGGTTAAAAATAGGGGCGTACGGTATATGGGTGTAATGGAAGCATTGCTTCCCTTCAAAAATTTAACCTGTTTTTTACTGCAAATTGTTTTTCATAGAACAAAAAATATTTCTTCAACCAGTCAACCCTAAGTTTAAATGCTCCTCGCCAGAAGACAAAATTGAGAGGAAGTAGAAAGTTTAGTTTAAAAACAGTAGTAGCGCAACACCACGCAACCAGGGCCGTAGCTATTCCGTTTTTATAGCGGGGGCTCCAAATTTTCCAAGGGGGGGGCTTTCAGATATACTACGCATATATAACACACGCATAAGTAGTAGGTAATCAAGAGTTCTGCCCATGCGGTACCATGTTAATTCTGCGGTACGCCGCACAAGTGCGTTCCCTAGGCTGAGCGGGGAAGGGGGGCGTGGTCGGACCGGATGTTGAGAGAGGAAGTTGGAAAGGGTTGATAAGACTTTTTTTCCTTTTTTTCAGATAAGGGTACTTGTAATTTTTTTCAGATTGTGACATATTTTTTAAAATAAGGGGACTTGGAAAAAATTTTTCAAATTTGAACGCGCAACCTACAAAAGAATTCATAGGCTAATGATTGTTGTCCATTAGGCCGAGAATCCTTCAGGTATAAAATTGTAGGTGTATTGTGTTATACTTTAGTTTTCAAAATGAATTGGTCGAGTGAAGTTGTAGGAGTGACATGCATGTATATGTGTATGTGTATAATTTTGGCGCTCATCTATAGTTTTACCGGAAGTGATAAGTTTGCGTTTGATTTTGTTTTACACTTAAATGAAACGGGAAACGTAACGTTTTCTCTGTGATGAATATGCGATTGAGGATTAATATAACGAATAATCATATTTTATGCTGCAATGAAGAAAGCGTATCACGACCCAGCTCACGAGGCGAGTTTTGGTGGTGTAAATGCCTTATACCGTGCTGCTCGAGGAAGAGTAAGCAAACCGCAGATTCGGAATTGGTTACAAGGGGTGGACGCATACACTCTTCACAGACCGGCGCGCAGGAAATTCCCGACAAATCGAGTAATTGTTTATGCGAAAGACCATCAGTGGCAAGCGGATCTAGTGGATCTACAAAATTTAAAACAGTACAATGATCAATACCGATACCTCCTGACATGTACAGACGTCCTATCAAAATATAGTTTTGTGGCCCCCCTTAAATCGAAGCGGGGAGAGGATATTGTGAATGCTTTCCGTTCCTTCTTTTCGGAGCGTAAACCTAAACTTTTACAGACGGATCAAGGTACCGAATTTAAAAATGCAAAGTTCCAATCTTTTTTAAAGCAACAAAACGTGCGATTTTTCACGACGTACAATAATACAAAGGCGTCCGTTGTAGAGAGGTTTAATCGTACTTTGAAAACAAAAATGTGGAAATATTTCACGAGTAAACGAACTTACCGCTATATAGACGTTTTGGACCAATTGGTGCACAGCTACAATCACACCTTTCACTCGAGTATTAAACGAGCGCCTGCAGAAGTGACAGAGTCTAATGAGCAGGATGTGTGGTTTACCCTATACGGTGATATGGAAAACATCCCAAAAAAGCCCTGCGTTTTTAAAATGGGGGATACAGTACGCGTATCCAAACATAAATTGACCTTTGAGAAAGGTTACGAAACCAACTGGTCGGAAGAACTGTTTACCGTGACGGAATGTGTGGCAAGAGACCCCCCAGTGTACCGGATCAAGGACTTGATGGGCGAACCTATTCTGGGAACGTTTTATGCTCAAGAACTTCAAAAAGTACACCCCAAGGAAAACTTTGATATAGAAAAAGTATTAAAAAAGCGAACACGTCGAGGACGTGTAGAATACTTTGTGAAATTCAGAGGTTACCCACAAAAATTTAATGTATGGATACCTTCCGAAAATATATTCGCACTATAAATAGAGGAATCATAGTACCGAAACGACATTTGTAAAGATGAATTTCTATCTAACACTGCCGAGTGATAGCTCTATGAACTACTTTCCCGAGAATAAAATTTCTCATTTTATCACGCGTTTACCAACCCCCATTGAATTAAACGGCGAATGGGAGGTAGGTTTAGCGGAATTTATGTATCCGCATACCTGGTATAATGTGAATGCTCAAAATAATTTGATTGGATTTGATTTAGGCGACGGAAAAATAATAGGTAGACGCGTACCCCCCGGATTTTATGACTCTGTTTACGAAATTTTAAACGCCATTCGCATTAAAGATATTGAAAATAAAATATTTTTTGAATATAACAACGTAACAAAGCGCGTGCGCATTTCAGTGAAAAACAAGGCTAGAGTTTTTTTGTACCCTGGCTTATCTCAACTGTTGGGTTTTGATCCTTGCGAAATTGAATGTTTTGAAGAAAACACTGAAACGACTTCGGAAAGCCCATATGTTGCAGACCCGTGTGCTCATTACAGGACATTGATGGTGTATTCGGATATAATAGAATCGCAGATCGTAGGCGATGTATTAGCACCGCTATTGCGTATTGTGAATGTGACTGGGAAGGACGGTGAAGTAATCAGTGCCCAGTTTGATCGCCCCCACTATATACCGCTCTCGAGAAAAAATTTTCAGACGATCGAAATCGTTATAAGGACCCACACTGGTGAATTAGTGCCATTTGAACGCGGACGCTCGTACGTTAAACTTCATTTTAGGCAAAAATACCTCTCTTGAAAATGTATGTGCCTTATCAGTGTTGCCAAAAATCCTTTGAGGATTATTATACGCATCAGTCTGGCAATGGACTTAATTTTTATCAAGGAGCACCATTTCAAAAAGGATACGGATTTGGCGGTCTTTTTAGATCATTTTTTAGAGCAGCAGTACCGATGCTCAAGAGCGGCGCAAAGACTATTGGTAGACATTTATTTAACAGCGGAGTGGATATCTTGAATGACGTATCTAAGGGCGAGGACCTTAAAACAGCCGCAAGACGACGCATGAAAGAAGCAGGGAAGCAGCTCACCGACAAAGCAGCAGCTAAAGTGAAATCGATGATTGGATCTGGACGCAATAAAAAGAGGAAGCGACGTGTGAAAAACGTCAGTCGTAGACGAACCAAGAAGGTGAAAGGTCACGATATTTTTGCTTAATCATGTACGGTTTAATTCACAAGGACTCGGTAGCCTGCGCTAAATCCGAGTTGGACTTATTTGTGATGCCCCCTACTCAAACGGCTATCGAAAAAGGACAGTTTGTTGAATATCACCCTATTGCCAACATACAAAATGGAGGACCTGTAGAATTTAACATATCTGGAAGCGGAGAAGAATATTTAGACCTCTCTTCGTCTCACATCTACGTGAAAGTAAAAATTGTAAAGTCGGGTGGTGCCGACCTGGACGAAAAGGATGCCGTGGCCCCTGTTAATTTATTTTTACATGCCCTCTTTTCGCAAGTAGACGTTAGTTTGAATGAGCGAGTGATTTCGACATCGAGCAATACTTACCCGTACAGAGCCTACATCGAAACTTTAATGAATTATGGGGAAGATGCCAAGAAAAGCTTACTTTCCTGTTCCTGTTTTTACAAGGATACGAATCTGGCAACAGCCGATCCCACGGCTACGACCGATGCAAACGAAGGACTCAAGAAACGCTATCACCTAACTTCTAAGAGTAAAACTTTAGATATGATTGGCCAATTGCACTGCGATATTTTCCAGCAAAATAGACTTTTACTGAACATGGTGGATGTAAAGATAAAAATGACGCGCAGCAAGTCCAATTTTTGTTTGATGTCTGCTACAGCTAATGAATATGACGTGATATTAGAGCATGCATCATTGTTTATTAGAAAAGTGAAAGTGAGTCCCGGTGTTTCACTCGGACATGCAAAAGCTCTGGAGAAAACTTCAGCTAAATATCCCATTGATCGAGTTATGTGCAAGTTGTATTCTGTCTCTGCAGGCAGTTGGTCTTTTTTACAAGACAATGTGTTTCTGGGAGTCATGCCCAAACGTGTGATTGTGGGATGTCTGGATAATGCTGCAGTGAGCGGACAATATAACCTAAATCCGTTTTTGTTTGATGACTGTGACGTTTCCTATTTAAGCATATTTGTAGACGGGAACCCCTTGCCCAGCAAAGCACTAGAGTTAAATTTTGAAAACGATAGTTACATACGTGCTTATCATCGTCTATTTTCGAGTTTTAATCAAGATAAGGGTATATTTTTAACCCGAGAAGAATTTGCACAAGGCCACACCCTTTGACGTGCTACATCAAGAATTGTTTCAATTACCCCTGCAAAGTAGTGAAAAGAAAATTTCCTCGACCCGTAAAGTAATTACTTTTGCTGATGAAGGAATCAATTACAGTTTACCTGGAGCAACAGTCTATGTTTACTCTTGGATACCCATTTTGCAAAAAATACGTGAAGATCTACAGAAAGTGACAAATTATGAATTTAATATGGTGCAAGTGAACTTTGGCTCTGAAGAACAACCTAAAATTGAAGACGGCAACTACGAAGATTTTAATCTAGACCTATCATCAGGTGTATGCATTCTAAGTTTTGGATCTAAACGAACTTTGGATTTTCAACCAGCGAACTGTGAAACCACCACCATTAAATTAGAACATGGCTCAATGTGTAAGATATATCCCCCAACCAACAAACTTTTAACGCATGGTATTCCTTCTGAACCTTATGTGACAGACCCGCACATTAACCTAACATTTGCCAAAATGTACATTTATGAACCTTCCCCGAAAAGGGCAAAGTTGGACGATTGGACGGATCATCTTTATCATAGCTTATATGCTTCTGTAAATAGTACATGGCACTTGGAAAGACTTATCTACGTTTCACTTCACGATGAAAGAACTGACTTGAAGATACATATTAGACAATTTATTCAGAACGCCCAATTAGACTATATACCAACCGGTCAGGGAGTCGTGATGAACCCTTCCACATGGATCGAATTTATTGTAAAACTATTAGATTTTAATATAGGTCATAGCAATAGCTCTTTTATTTGTAATAATCAATTATCTGTATTTAATGATGATGGAAAATGCATCTTACAACAAATTTACAAAACCGGAGATTCATTCACGTTAAATCCAATTTCCTTAATACTTTTAAATGATCAAGTAAAAAAACTTTGCGAAATGAGAAACGAAATATTGGAATGCATTTTAAAAACGCTATATACGACGACCCTACCTCATTTAATTTTAAAATTAAAGCCGCAAAAATGTAACAGTGAACCCCATTGCAATTATGAGGAGGCTAAACAACAATTAATGGATATAGTACATCAGGAAATTTTTAAAAACATAGGCCGGGTTCAGGATCATTCTTCGCAAAGGATACATGCTTGCTCGAATAGAACACATGTTGATGAGAGAGAGGGTCTTATAAGTAGTAAAGCATGGTTTACGGTTGACATGCCGTATATTGCAAGAGAGATATGCGAGAACAAATGTACTTGTCATTATGACGGAGAATTTTTTTCAAACATTTTCTTTGAAGACTATATGAAGTATCTTCAAAATGAGCTATTTAATACATTTTTTCAACCGTTTTCAGATTTTGCTAATTCCAAGGATGACAAAACATGTGTAATTATGTGATGTTATTGGTGTATAACTAGTATTGCAATTGTAAAAAATATATTAAAACCATTGTGATTATGTAGAAAAGGTATGCTTCCTTCTACAACAGTAAGATTTTACTCACTTGTGCATGCTTAGTTATAGAATACTCATTGAAAAGTTATTATTTTCTTAATTGAGTAAATAGTTTGTGTAATTTAAAATATATTTTTGTAAATAAATAAGTCTAAATACGAAAACTTTTCTGTGTTTTCTTTATGTGTACGTGTGTGTTGATTACTTGCAAAATAAAAATCTATAAAATTTTACTGCAGCAAAAAGTGATAAAGTTAGCATACTTGGTCACGATGTAAGGTTCTCGTTTTATACTTATCTTTTATACACTACAAGGTAGAAAGTTAGAAATTTAGCAAAATTTATTGAAGCATGTATTATGGATCATGAATCTAACTACACAGAAATAAAATGTTCTGATTAAAATCATAAACTTAAGTGTGATAGGTAAAACTGCGTTACCTGAGAATTCACAACATTACTATTTTTTTATAAAATGAACTTAGCTAAAAAAGTTTGTCTGCATAATTTTATAACTTAATCGATTTTACAGGTTTTTCAAAAAAAGTTAAGTGAGATAAAGAAACTTAGTATTTTTAAATAAAGATTTTTTGAGGTGTCCTTTAATGTAAAGATCTTGCCACATTTTACTTGAAGTAACAGAATATTTTAAATCAGACACTATGTATTTAAAACATTAGAGTATTAACTTAGCATATTTTTGTAATTTTTATTAAGTAATGGGCTTGAATATTTTTATAAGAAATATCAACTAAGTGCACATGTTACACATTTTACTAATTAAGATGGTTATGCTTACAATTTTTAAATAAATATGCTCTTACTTTTATACATGTTACTTGTTCAAACTAAGTATACTTTTGATTTGTATACGTTTATGAGTTCTCATAAGTTATGAAATTATTTCTCGAAAGGAACTTAGCTATTAGAACTTTGTAAATTTTGTAGAAGTAGTATGCTTAACATGTTTTTGATGAAATGGATTTAAATGTGGTATAGAAATAATCAGTTATTTTCGCATAGATGTATAAACTTATCTTTATGTAAACCATAACTAATTAAAAGTAATATAATTTATGTCTATACAAAGTGAGGGACTTAGACTATTTTTCAGAATTATCAAGTAAAGGATTTTACAAAATACTTAGTAAACTGCATTAATAGATTGTAAGTTGTATTTTTTTCTTTTAGAAGTTTTGCACATTGGTATATTTTATGTTCTGATAAGTCGTTGAATATGTTCTTGAAATAAACTAACATATCTGTACTTTGAAAATTTTATTGAAGTGTTGAACTTTGGTATTTTTAGAATGTTACGAACTTGATACATTTTTTCTGAAGTGCTAGATATGTGAAATTGTCTTTTTAGAAACATTGAATTATTCAACTTAGTACATTTCAGTTACTCTTTCAAGATAACGGACTTAGAATTTTTTACAAATAGCAAGCTAGTAACTTGCTAAACGTGCTTCTTGCAAATATTTTTAAATACTTATTTATAATTTTAATTTGTTATTTCTTTTAGTAGTTACAACTTGAAATTTTAAGAACGTATTTAAAAATATTTGCAAGAAGCACGTTTAGCAAGTTACTAGCTTGCTATTTGTAAAAAATTCTAAGTCCGTTATCTTGAAAGAGTAACTGAAATGTACTAAGTTGAATAATTCAATGTTTCTAAAAAGCCAATTTCACATATCTAGCACTTCAGAAAAAATGTATCAAGTTCGTAACATTCTAAAAATACCAAAGTTCAACACTTCAATAAAATTTTCAAAGTACAGATATGTTAGTTTATTTCAAGAACATATTCAACGACTTATCAGAACATAAAATATACCAATGTGCAAAACTTCTAAAAGAAAAAAATACAACTTACAATCTATTAATGCAGTTTACTAAGTATTTTGTAAAATCCTTTACTTGATAATTCTGAAAAATAGTCTAAGTCCCTCACTTTGTATAGACATAAATTATATTACTTTTAATTAGTTATGGTTTACATAAAGATAAGTTTATACATCTATGCGAAAATAACTGATTATTTCTATACCACATTTAAATCCATTTCATCAAAAACATGTTAAGCATACTACTTCTACAAAATTTACAAAGTTCTAATAGCTAAGTTCCTTTCGAGAAATAATTTCATAACTTATGAGAACTCATAAACGTATACAAATCAAAAGTATACTTAGTTTGAACAAGTAACATGTATAAAAGTAAGAGCATATTTATTTAAAATTTGTAAGCATAACCATCTTAATCAGTAAAATGTGTAACATGTGCACTTAGTTGATATTTCTTATAAAAATATTCAAGCCCATTACTTAATAAAAATTACAAAAATATGCTAAGTTAATACTCTAATGTTTTAAAAACATAGTGTCTGATTTAAAATATTCTGTTACTTCAAGTAAAATGTGGTAAGATCTTTACATTAAAGAACACCTCAAAAAATCTTTATTTAAAAATACTAAGTTTCTTTATCTCACTTAACTTTTTTGAAAAACCTGTAAAATCGATTAAGTTATAAAATTATGCAGACAAACTTTTTTAGCTAAGTTCATTTTATAAAAAAATAGTAATGTTGTGAATTCTCAGGTAACGCAGTTTTACCTATCACACTTAAGTTTATGATTTTAATCAGAACATTTTATTTCTGTGTAGTTAGATTCATGATCCGTAATACATGCTTCAATAAATTTTGCTAAATTTGTAACTTTTTACCTTGTAGTGTATAAAAAGATAAGTATAACACTAGAATCTTAAAACATGTCTACCTTTACCACTTTTTGCTGCAGTAAAATTTTATAGATTTTTATTTTGCAAGTAATCAACACACACGTACACATAAAGAAAACACAGAAAAGTTTTCGTATTTAGACTTATTTATTTACAAAAATATATTTTAAATTACACAAACTATTTACACAATTAAGAAAATAATAACTTTTCAATGAGTATTCTATAACTAAGCATGCACAAGTGAGTAAAATCTTACTGTTGTAGAAGGAAGCATACCTTTTCTACATAATCACAATGGTTTTAATATATTTTTTACAATTGCAATACTAGTTATACACCAATAACATCACATAATTACACATGTTTTGTCATCCTTGGAATTAGCAAAATCTGAAAACGGTTGAAAAAATGTATTAAATAGCTCATTTTGAAGATACTTCATATAGTCTTCAAAGAAAATGTTTGAAAAAAATTCTCCGTCATAATGACAAGTACATTTGTTCTCGCATATCTCTCTTGCAATATATGGCATGTCAACCGTAAACCATGCTTTACTACTTATAAGACCCTCTCTCTCATCAACATGTGTTCTATTCGAGCAAGCATGTATCCTTTGCGAAGGATGATCTTGAACCCGGCCTATGTTTTTAAAAATTTCCTGATGTACTATATCCATTAATTGTTGTTTAGCCTCATCATAATTGCAATGGGGTTCACTGTTACATTTTTGCGGCTTTAATTTTAAAATTAAATGAGGTAGGGTCGTCGTATATAGCGTTTTTAAAATGCATTCCAATATTTCATTTCTCATTTCGCAAAGTTTTTTTACTTGATCATTTAAAAGTATTAAGGAAATTGGATTTAACGTGAATGAATCTCCGGTTTTGTAAATTTGTTGTAAGATGCATTTTCCATCATCATTAAATACAGATAATTGATTATTACAAATAAAAGAGCTATTGCTATGACCTATATTAAAATCTAATAGTTTTACAATAAATTCGATCCATGTGGAAGGGTTCATCACGACTCCCTGACCGGTTGGTATATAGTCTAATTGGGCATTCTGAATAAATTGTCTAATATGTATCTTCAAGTCAGTTCTTTCATCGTGAAGTGAAACGTAGATAAGTCTTTCCAAGTGCCATGTACTATTTACAGAAGCATATAAGCTATGGTAAAGATGATCCGTCCAATCGTCCAACTTTGCCCTTTTCGGGGAAGGCTCATAAATGTACATTTTGGCAAATGTTAGGTTAATGTGCGGGTCTGTCACATAAGGTTCAGAAGGAATACCATGCGTTAAAAGTTTGTTGGTTGGGGGATATATCTTACACATTGAGCCATGTTCTAATTTAATGGTGGTGGTTTCACAGTTCGCTGGTTTAAAATCCAAAGTTCGTTTAGATCCAAAACTTAGAATGCATACACCTGATGATAGGTCTAGATTAAAATCTTCGTAGTTGCCGTCTTCAATTTTAGGTTGTTCTTCAGAGCCAAAGTTCACTTGCACCATATTAAATTCATAATTTGTCACTTTCTGTAGATCTTCACGTATTTTTTGCAAAATGGGTATCCAAGAGTAAACAGAGACTGTTGCTCCAGGTAAACTGTAATTGATTCCTTCATCAGCAAAAGTAATTACTTTACGGGTCGAGGAAATTTCTTTT
>JAWZYV010001229.1:0-18248 GCA_038373885.1 Cheiracanthium punctorium
TATTAATATAAATTTATAATGTTCTTTAGAATTAATATAGTAAATTCTAAATAGTAGAATTAATCTTGAAATAAATGTTACAGTTCTTGTAAATAGTATTGATATTCAATCTATAATAATATCAGCAGAAATTGAGAATGTATTAATTTTTATTATGGGAATTGTTGTTATAAATAAATATATTATTATTTAATATAAATATTGATATTAATAAGGATATAATGGAAATTAATATGATTAATTTTATTATTATTATTATAATTTTGTTATTATAGTTCCACAAACTATTGTTTTAATAAACTATTATAATATATATATATATATTAATATATAAGTAAGTCTATTTTAAGAATTAAAGCTAGTAATGGGATTATATGCATGAATATAGAAGTGAAGGTTTTTTGATTTGAATTAAAGAATGAATATTTTATGTTATTGTTATTGTGAGTAATATTAATGAAGAGTGAAAGTGAAAATGAAGCAGTAGCTAATGATATAATAAATATTACAATGATTGTTTGGTTAGATCATATTATTATTGATGATATTAATAAGATTTCTCTAAAAGTATTGATTGTAGGAGGAGCTGAAATATTAATAGCTATAAATATTGATCATCAAAATACTATATTTGGGAAAATGATTATTAATCCTTTAAGTAGTATTAAATTTCGGGTGTGATATTTAAAATAAATATCATTGACTAGGAAGAAAAGTGCTGATGAGGATAAACCATGTGCTACTATTATAATAATAGCTCCTATTAATCCATTGTAATTTAATGAGAAAATTCCTATTAATACAAATCCTATATGAGCGATGGAGGAGTAAGCAATTATAGCTTTTATATCTTGTTGTCGGATACATCTTATACTTGTGGCTGTTGCACCAATTAATGAAATTCTAATAATTCAATAGTTAATTTTTCTAATTGATTTTAAACATAAAGGTATGAATCGAATTAATCCATATCCTCCTATTTTTAATAGAATTGCTGCAAGTACTATTGATCCTTCGAGTGGTGCTTCTACATGTGCTTTTGGTAATCATAAGTGAAATAAATATATTGGAGATTTAATTAGAAATGCTATTAGGAAAAAAATAATTATGTTAAATTTGAATATTAAAATGTTTAGAATTGTAAATGAAAGGTTAGCTTTTATTATAATGATTCTGGTAAGAAGTGGTAATGATGCTGTAATAGTATAAATTATTAAATAAATTCTTGCTTGAATTCGTTCTGATTGTATTCCTTGTATTGTAATTAAAATTAAAGTTGGAATTAAGATTAATTCAAATAAAATGTAAAAGTTTATTACATTTCTTATTATAAATATTATTATTAGTATTAAGAATATAGGTGTAATAGTAGATGTAATTCTTTTGAAATTTGATGAGGAGATTAAAATTAGTATGATTGTAATAATAGTTAGTATTAATATAATTATTGAGATTATGTCTGTAGTTATTTTATTATTAATAATATATAAGTTAGAATAATTACAAATATTATAAGATATAAATATTTTTATAATAAATAAAATTATAATTATTATGGGTAATGATTTGATTATAATAATAGATATTATAGATACTACAATTATTTTTGTCAAAAGTTAACATATTAATATATATTGAATTAGATGATTTGTGTGAATGTGATATTGAAATTATTAGTCTTAGACCTATTCTAGAACCTCTAACTATAATTACTAATATAATAAGTAGAGATGTATTAGATGATATGTCTAAGTAAATAGATAATATTGAGAATATAGATAGGATTAAAAGTTCTAATCTTAATAATATTATAATGATATTTTTTCGTCATCAACATGTTCTTATTATTCTAAATATAATTATTGTAAGTATTGAATTAATTTATGTTTTTTCTACATCCAAAGTAGATATTTTAATAAATTAATTAGAACTTTTGGAAATAATATTATTTTTGTTTGGAATTATATTTATTATTAGAGTTCAACCAATATTAATAGTTAGTATATTAATATTAATTGTAATTTTATATTCTATGATAATATATAATATTTTATCAGGTTATTGGTTTGGATATTTATTAGTAATAGTGATGTTAAGAGGAATAATAGTAGTATTTACTTATATAGTTAGATTAATTCCTAATGAAAGATTTGAAAGTTATAATGTTTTTTATGTTTTATTAATTTTAGTAATATTAATATTAGGTTTTGAAGTATTTTTTTATAAATTTGATTTTTTTCATATAAGTTTATCTTTGTGGTTATCATATTTTAGAGTTTTTACTATTTTTATAGTGGTATTTTTGTTAATTATAATATTAGTAGTAGTATGATTGAGTTCAATAGATGAGGGTTCTATTCGAATTTATTTAGGTGCCTGAGTAAAGGGTTAATTTGATAGATTAAATTATGATTAATTTTTATTACAGTTCGTAGGAAGGATAAGTTATTAGGAATTGTAAGAGGTTCTCTTGTAGATTTACCATCACCTTCTAGATTAAGATATTTTTGAAATTTCGGATCTTTATTAGGGTTATTTTTAATAATTCAGATTTTGTCTGGTTTATTTTTATCTTTTCATTTTAGAGGTGATGTAAATTTATCCTTTGATGTAATTATTCATATAATACGAGATGTAAATTATGGTTGATTAATTCGTAGAATCCATGCTAATGGGGCTAGAATATTTTTTTTATTAATATATATTCATATTGGTCGTGGACTTTACTATAGATCTTATTATTTTAAGAAAACTTGATTAAGTGGGGTGACTATTTTATTATTATCAATAGCAGCAGCTTTTTTAGGTTATGTATTACCTTGAGGTCAGATATCTTTTTGGGCAGCTACTGTTATTACTAATTTATTGTCTGCAATTCCTTATATAGGTGTAATATTAGTAGAATGAGTTTGAGGAGGTTTTGCTGTAGGAAATCCTACTTTAACACGTTTTTTTGCTTTTCATTTTATTTTACCTTTTATTGTTTTATTTATAGTATTATTGCATTTGTTTTTTCTTCATGAGACGGGATCTAGAAATCCTGTAGGAGTTTCAAGAGATTATGATAGGGTTTATTTTCACCCTTATTTTAGAGTAAGGGATTTTTATGGTTTTTTTTGTTTTTTTTATATTTTTTTTCTTTTATGTATATTATATCCTTATATATTTATGGATGTGGAAAATTTTATTTCTTCTGATCCTTTAGTAACTCCTGTCCATATTCAACCTGAATGATATTTTTTATTTGCTTATACTATTTTACGATCTATTCCTAGCAAGGTTGGAGGGGTTTTTGCTTTGATTATATCTGTAATGATTCTTTATTTTATTCCTTTTTTTCTTGTACATAAATTTCGTAGAATAATAATGTATTATTATATAAAATATATATATTGATTATATGTAGTTAATTGATTATTATTGACTTGAATTGGAGCTTGTGTTGTTGAATTACCTTATATGGTTGTAGGAATATTTTTTAGATTTATATATTTTTTTATATTATTTGTATTTTGAATGGTATATAAGGTTCAAGATTTTATTATATTGTGATTTTAATATTAATTGTTTTGAAAGCAGTTATTAAGTTTATACTTTAAAGTCTTTCTAATTAGTTTAAGTAAAAACATAATTTATTAATTATATAATATTATATAAATGAAAATAAAAGGTTTATAGGAATAATAACGATAAATAATGATACAGGTAAAAATATTTTTCATCTTAGATTCATTAGTAAATCATATCGAAATCGTGGATAAGTTGCTCGTACTCATAGTAATGTAATAGTAATAATGATAAGAATAATAGGGGATATTAATATTTTAGGGAATGTAAAAAATATGATAGTTGTAATTATTCTTAATACAATTATTCTTATATATTCTGCAAGAAAAATTAAGGCAAATCATCCCCCTATATATTCTACATTGAATCCTGATACTAATTCAGATTCACCTTCGGCGAAATCAAATGGTGCTCGATTAGTTTCTGCTAAACAGGATGTAATTCATATAATAAATAGTCTAATATTTCCAATGAAAAATATTAATATATTCTGAGATAATATTATTTCATGGAATGAATAAGAGAATGCTAAGATAGAAATAAATAGTAAAATTATAAAGAATGATACTTCATATGAAATTATTTGAGCTACACTTCGGATTGATCCTAAATTTCTATATTTTGAATTAGTAGATCATCCAATAATTAAAATAATATATACAGCCATTCTTGAAATAATAAAAAATAATAAGATATTATGTTTATTGTCATATATTGAAAAATTATTAAAATTAATAATAGGGATAATTAATATAGAGATTAATAAGGATATAGCTGGTGTAGAAATTGATAATAATATATTTATTATTTCTGAATATGAAAGGTTTTTGTTAAAGAGTTTTAAAGCATCTCTGAATGGTTGTAATAGTCCTATAAATCCTACTTTATTAGGCCCTTTTCGAATTTGTATGTATCTTAGAATCTTTCGTTCTAAAATTGTATAGAAAGCTACTCTGATTAAGATTCTGATTGTAATAATTATATAATTTATAATAAAGGTAATTTTACTTTATTTAGATTCTAATTCTAATGCATTGATCTGCCAAATAAATAATGTAATTAGCTTTTTAGGTCCTTTCGTACTGTAAAAAAAATTCTAGAAGATATAAACCGACCTGGTTTACACCGGTCTGAACTCAAATCATGTAATTTTTGAAAAGTCGAACAGACTTCCTTTTATTTCTTTTGCTTAATTTAGGTTATTAATTCAACATCGAGGTCATAATCTAATTTTTTTATAAGGTCTTTGAAAATTTATTATGCTGTTATCCCCATGGTAATTTGATCTTTTTAATTGAATTAGATCAATTTTTAATTATATTTATTAAAATTTTAATTAATTAACTGCCCCAGTTAAATAATGATAAAATTCAACGGGGTCTTATTGTCTAACTTATTTATAAATGTTTTTTTACATTTAAAAAAATTTAAAATTGTAATATTAAATAAATTAACTGGAATGTAAAATCTTTTATTCTAGTCTTTATTTAAAAAACAAATTATTATGCTACCTTAGCACAGATTCTGCGGCTATTTAATTATCATTGAGCAGATTTTACTAATAATAATTATTCTATTAGAAATGTTTTTGATAAACAGTCATTCAGTTATAGGTGAATTAATTTAATTAAATTAATAATTTATTTATATAGATATTATTATTATTTTTGTAATGTAATTCTAATGTTGGTATTATAATTAAACAAAAAATGGTTATTAAACATTTTGGATACTATTAGTTCTTTTTTTTTATTTGATTTTATTTAATAATTATAATAATTTATTTTATTATGTATTAGTATTGTTTGTTTTTTTAGAAAACTAGATATTAAGAAATTCGGATATGTTTAATAACTATTATTAATTAAATTAGTTTTATGAAACAAAAATTGTTTAAAAATAATAGATCATTTCTTTTCGAGAAATTATTATTATTAAGTGTAATAATTTGTTCCTGATACAAAAGGAAAATTGTTTTTCTTTTTAATAATTAATTTATCTTTTCAGTTAAATTTTAATGTTTATTTAAATTAATTGAATATTTATTTTTAGTAAATTTTAATAAGGATTTATTATTTTTAGTTATTTTCAGTGTAAGTGAAATGCTGTAAAAGCTTTTTATTCCTTAATACTTTTTCCAAAATATTAACTGTGTTACGACTTACCTTATCTTGAGATAAGGGTGACGGGCGATATGTGCACTTGACGATCTTTATTCATATAATAATAATATTAATATATTACTTATAAATCCTTTTTCTTAAAAAGTTTTAGTTTTATTCCTTAAATATTTTTATTGTAATCCATTTTAGACTTATTTGTAGATTAAACCTTGACCTAACTTTTTATTTTTTATTTTGAATAATTATTTGTATTAATTCTTGATGGTGATATATAAATTATTAAATTAAGTTAAATTTATCGTGTATTTTCGATTATAAAACAGATTCCTCTAATAAAGGTAAAAGCCGCCGTTGTAAGTAGGTTTTAATTTATTTACTACCTTTAATTATCTAAAGATACTAGGGTATCTAATCCTATTTTTAGTTTTAGTTTTAAATTTAATATTATTTAAAGTATAAATTTATTCAATTTCACTTGAAAGTAAATTTTTGAATTATATTAATTGTTTAATATAAATATATATGAATTTATATAATGTATAACCGCAACTGCTGGCACGTTAGTTTGTTTATTTATAATATAATTATCTTTAATATTATAAATATTTATAAGTGTTATTAAGAGTAAATTATTTTTGGATCCTAATATTAATGTAACATATAGTTTACCTTATTTTTATACTACAGAATGATTTCATTTCTTTAAAAATCAAATTTTTATGTGTCTTTTTACACTACTTGTAGTAATTTTCTGTTTTTTGTAAAAATTTTGCAATTTTACCCCCCCCCGTACAGAAATTGTTGTTTTTTTTTAAAAGCAAGAGATTCGATTTTTAGGCCGCCATCAAAAATTTATACCCAAAGTTTTTGAAAGGTATCCGTTTTAATTTCCAACGCGTTGGAAATTAAAATGGCTATAAATCCGTAAGGATTTATATATATAAAAAATGCATGTTCTATAAAATTTTTCCCATAATTATCTTTTTTTTCCTAGAAAAATACTAAAACATTATTAATATAACAAATTATTATGATATATAATGATTGTAGTTCTAGGAGGTCCACAAAGACCTCCTAGAATTACAATCCTTTTATATTATAGATATGAGTTACAACAATTAGTATAAATATTTATTTCCTCCTATGCTCTATCATTTCATTTGAAGTAATTGTTATAGGAGCATATATACATATGTAATTTATACCATAAGTTTTTTTAAGGTATCCATTTATTATTTGATCCCATTATTTAATTAATTTTAAGTAAATTTTTAATGTTTCCTAATATGTTGGCAAACTAAAAATTATTACATTTTAAAAATTGTTAATGTATCCTATGGTAGTTTTGGAGGCCCCTGGCCCCCAAAAAGGGGCCTCCAATACTACCCATAGATGACTCTACTATGTCATTTGATTAAATCTTTGTCTTTTATATATAAGTAATAATTAATATTATTTATCATTTATTTGCTTTTGTTTATTTATTTAATATATAAAAATGAATTAATTAAATAATGTAGTTCTAGGAGGTCCACAAAGACCTCCGTAGAACTACTACATTTAAATGTTAGATATTTATTTACATAATTACGTAGTTATATTAAGTACCTTTTCCCTCCATGCTCTATCACTTCTTTTAGAAGTAATTGTTATAGGAGCATATATACATAAATGTTTTATAACATATATAAAATGTTTATTATTAATAATTAAAATATACATATATATATATATACATAAATGTTTTATGACTATATAAAATGTTTATTATTAATAATTAAAATATACATATATATATATTACATAAATGTTTTATGACATATAATTTTTTTATAAATGTGTAACTTTTGATAAATAATGTAATTAGCTTTTTAGTCCTTTTTGTATTGTAAGAGAAATTTTAGAAGATATAAATTGATTTGGTTTATACTCTCTGGATTCAAATCATGTAGTTTTTGAGAAGTCGATCGACTTCCTTTTATTTCTTTGCTTAATTTAGGTTATTTAATTTGACATCGAGGTCATAATTTAATTTTTTTATAAGGTCTTTAGAAGTTTATTATGTTGTTATCTTATGGCAATTTGATCTTTTTAATTGAATTAGATCACTTGAATTAATATAATAGTTTTTATTTTCATGATATTATTATTAAATTATAAGATTAGGTTTTAAACTTAGGTCTTTCTAATTAGTTTAAGTAAAAACATAAATTTTGTAAATTTATAAAGAATTAATAAAAAATTAATAATGTATAAAAGTTAAAATATTTGTAATTTTCTGTTTTTTGTAAAAATTTTGCAATTTTACCCCCCCCCGTACAGAAATTGTTGTTTTTTTTAAAAGCAAGAGATTCGATTTTTAGGCCGCCATCAAAAATTTATACCCAAAGTTTTTGAAAGGTATCCGTTTTAATTTCCAACGCGTTGGAAATTAAAATGGCTATAAATCCGTAAGGATTTATATATATAAAAAATGCATGTTCTATAAAATTTTTCCCATAATTATCTTTTTTTTCCTAGAAAAATACTAAAACATTATTAATATAACAAATTATTATGATATATAATGATTGTAGTTCTAGGAGGTCCACAAAGACCTCCTAGAATTACAATCCTTTTATATTATAGATATGAGTTACAACAATTAGTATAAATATTTATTTCCTCCTATGCTCTATCATTTCATTTGAAGTAATTGTTATAGGAGCATATATACATATGTAATTTATACCATAAGTTTTTTTAAGGTATCCATTTATTATTTGATCCCATTATTTAATTAATTTTAAGTAAATTTTTAATGTTTCCTAATATGTTGGCAAACTAAAAATTATTACATTTTAAAAATTGTTAATGTATCCTATGGTAGTTTTGGAGGCCCCTGGCCCCCAAAAAGGGGCCTCCAATACTACCCATAGATGACTCTACTATGTCATTTGATTAAATCTTTGTCTTTTATATATAAGTAATAATTAATATTATTTATCATTTATTTGCTTTTGTTTATTTATTTAATATATAAAAATGAATTAATTAAATAATGTAGTTCTAGGAGGTCCACAAAGACCTCCGTAGAACTACTACATTTAAATGTTAGATATTTATTTACATAATTACGTAGTTATATTAAGTACCTTTTCCCTCCATGCTCTATCACTTCTTTTAGAAGTAATTGTTATAGGAGCATATATACATAAATGTTTTATAACATATATAAAATGTTTATTATTAATAATTAAAATATACATATATACATATACATAAATGTTTTATGACTATATAAAATGTTTATTATTAATAATTAAAATATACATATATATATATATATACATAAATGTTTTATGACATATAATTTTTTTATAAATGTGTAACTTTTGATAAATAATGTAATTAGCTTTTTAGTCCTTTTTGTATTGTAAGAGAAATTTTAGAAGATATAAATTGATTTGGTTTATACTCTCTGGATTCAAATCATGTAGTTTTTGAGAAGTCGATCGACTTCCTTTTATTTCTTTGCTTAATTTAGGTTATTTAATTTGACATCGAGGTCATAATTTAATTTTTTTATAAGGTCTTTAGAAGTTTATTATGTTGTTATCTTATGGCAATTTGATCTTTTTAATTGAATTAGATCACTTGAATTAATATAATAGTTTTTATTTTCATGATATTATTATTAAATTATAAGATTAGGTTTTAAACTTAGGTCTTTCTAATTAGTTTAAGTAAAAACATAAATTTTGTAAATTTATAAAGAATTAATAAAAAATTAATAATGTATAAAAGTTAAAATATTTGTAATTTTCTGTTTTTTGTAAAAATTTTGCAATTTTACCCCCCCCCGTACAGAAATTGTTGTTTTTTTTTAAAAGCAAGAGATTCGATTTTTAGGCCGCCATCAAAAATTTATACCCAAAGTTTTTGAAAGGTATCCGTTTTAATTTCCAACGCGTTGGAAATTAAAATGGCTATAAATCCGTAAGGATTTATATATATAAAAAATGCATGTTCTATAAAATTTTTCCCATAATTATCTTTTTTTTCCTAGAAAAATACTAAAACATTATTAATATAACAAATTATTATGATATATAATGATTGTAGTTCTAGGAGGTCCACAAAGACCTCCTAGAATTACAATCCTTTTATATTATAGATATGAGTTACAACAATTAGTATAAATATTTATTTCCTCCTATGCTCTATCATTTCATTTGAAGTAATTGTTATAGGAGCATATATACATATGTAATTTATACCATAAGTTTTTTTAAGGTATCCATTTATTATTTGATCCCATTATTTAATTAATTTTAAGTAAATTTTTAATGTTTCCTAATATGTTGGCAAACTAAAAATTATTACATTTTAAAAATTGTTAATGTATCCTATGGTAGTTTTGGAGGCCCCTGGCCCCCAAAAAGGGGCCTCCAATACTACCCATAGATGACTCTACTATGTCATTTGATTAAATCTTTGTCTTTTATATATAAGTAATAATTAATATTATTTATCATTTATTTGCTTTTGTTTATTTATTTAATATATAAAAATGAATTAATTAAATAATGTAGTTCTAGGAGGTCCACAAAGACCTCCGTAGAACTACTACATTTAAATGTTAGATATTTATTTACATAATTACGTAGTTATATTAAGTACCTTTTCCCTCCATGCTCTATCACTTCTTTTAGAAGTAATTGTTATAGGAGCATATATACATAAATGTTTTATAACATATATAAAATGTTTATTATTAATAATTAAAATATACATATATATATACATAAATGTTTTATGACTATATAAAATGTTTATTATTAATAATTAAAATATACATATATATATATATATATACATAAATGTTTTATGACATATAATTTTTTTATAAATGTGTAACTTTTGATAAATAATGTAATTAGCTTTTTAGTCCTTTTTGTATTGTAAGAGAAATTTTAGAAGATATAAATTGATTTGGTTTATACTCTCTGGATTCAAATCATGTAGTTTTTGAGAAGTCGATCGACTTCCTTTTATTTCTTTGCTTAATTTAGGTTATTTAATTTGACATCGAGGTCATAATTTAATTTTTTTATAAGGTCTTTAGAAGTTTATTATGTTGTTATCTTATGGCAATTTGATCTTTTTAATTGAATTAGATCACTTGAATTAATATAATAGTTTTTATTTTCATGATATTATTATTAAATTATAAGATTAGGTTTTAAACTTAGGTCTTTCTAATTAGTTATAGGAGTATATATAAATGTTTTTATATTGTTTGTAATGTCAGCTAGTTAAGCTAATGGGTTCATACCTCATATATGAAAAAATAATAGTCCCTTCTTTTTTGTTATTTTTTGTTTTGTATTTAATTAGATTTTTATTAGTAATAAATTGTAATGATTGATTTTTATTATGATTAGGTTTAGAAATTAATATAATTTCTTATATTATATTAGTTTATAAACGTTATGATTTGTATAATTTAGAATCTTGTTATAAATATTTTTTTATTCAAAGAATGAGTTCTGCTTTTTTTTTAAGATTATTGTTTTCTGGATTATTTAAAATAGATTTGTTAGTATTATTAATACTTAGATTAAAGGTAGGAGCTGGACCTTTCTTTTTTTGATTTCCTTCTGTTGTTAAAGGTATAAATTGGGTTTCTAGATATATATTAATAACTTTTCAAAAGATTATTCCTTTGTTGATTATAATAATATTTGTTAGTTCTATTTTGTGAATAATTGGAGTACTAAGTTTGTTTATTGGTGTAATTGGTTCTTTTAATCAAATAAATATTAAGGAATTATTGGCTTATTCTTCTGTTCACCATTTAGGATGGATTATAAGTTGTATAATAATTGATAATATATATTGATTTATATATATATTTATATACATAATTATATTAATTAGAGTTGTTTATATTTTAATAGATGAGGAAATTATTAGAATATCTATAGTTAATAAGATAAAGGGTAAATGATGATTTTTTTTAAGAATAATAAGTATAGGTGGTATACCACCTATATTGGGATTTTTTTTGAAAATAGTTACTTTATATTATATTTTTATAGTTGATATTTTTTATGTTTTTATATTGTTAATTGTATCTGTAATTATATTTTATGTATATATTCGTTTGTTATATGATACTATTTTAGGTTATAAATATGAAATATTATGAAGAATAAATTTTATAATAAAAAATTTTTATAAAAAGGATTATTTTAGATTTATTGGAATATTATTAATAATAATTTTATTTTTTTTTTTATATTTTATATAAATAAGATAATGTTCTGTTAACCTTCAAAGTTAAAAGTGCTCTAATGTGAATTTACAATTCACCATCATATGATTTTTATTAAATTTGCAATTTAATGTTTAGTAAACTAATAGATATAGATACTGCGATGATTATATTCAACTAATCATAAGGATATTGGAACATTGTATTTTATATTTGGTGCTTGATCAGCTATGGCTGGAACTGCTATAAGAGTTTTAATTCGAATAGAGTTAGGACAAGTTGGATCTTTTTTAGGTGATGATCAATTGTATAATGTTGTGGTAACAGCTCATGCTTTTGTTATAATTTTTTTTATAGTTATACCAATTTTAATTGGAGGATTTGGAAATTGAATAGTTCCTTTAATATTGGGAGCTCCTGATATGGCTTTTCCTCGAATGAATAATTTAAGATTTTGATTATTACCCCCATCTTTGTTTTTATTATTTATTTCATCTATAGTAGAAATAGGTGTTGGGGCTGGTTGAACAGTATATCCTCCTTTGGCTTCTGTAATAGGTCATGCAGGAAGATCTGTTGATTTTGCTATTTTTTCTTTACATTTAGCTGGTATTTCTTCAATTATAGGAGCAATTAATTTTATTTCTACTATTATTAATATACGTCTGTATAGAATAAGAATAGAGAAGGTTCCTTTATTTGTATGATCTGTATTAATTACAGCTGTTTTATTATTATTATCTTTACCTGTATTAGCTGGTGCTATTACAATATTATTGACGGATCGAAATTTTAATACTTCTTTTTTTGATCCAGCTGGAGGAGGAGATCCTATTTTATTTCAACATTTATTTTGATTTTTTGGTCATCCTGAAGTATATATTTTGATTTTACCGGGATTTGGACTTATTTCACATATTATTAGTTCTTCAGTAGGTAAGCGAGAACCATTTGGTTCTTTAGGTATAATTTATGCTATAGTTGGAATTGGTGGTATAGGTTTTGTTGTTTGAGCTCACCATATGTTTTCTGTTGGAATGGATGTTGATACTCGTGCTTATTTTACTGCAGCTACTATAATTATTGCTGTTCCAACAGGTATTAAAGTATTTAGTTGAATAGCTACTTTACATGGTTCATATTTTAAAATTAGTACTTCTATATTATGAAGTATTGGATTTGTATTTTTATTTACTTTAGGGGGTATTACAGGAGTTGTATTATCTAATTCTTCTTTAGATATTGTATTACATGACACATATTATGTTGTTGCTCATTTTCATTATGTATTAAGAATAGGAGCTGTATTTGCTATTTTAGCTGGGGTAACTTATTGATTTCCTTTATTTTTTGGTGTATATTTAAATGAGAAAAAATCTCAATTACAATTTTACATTATGTTTATTGGTGTTAATATAACTTTTTTTCCTCAACATTTTTTAGGTTTAAATGGAATACCGCGTCGATATTCAGATTATCCTGATGTATATTTATTTTGAAATATAATTTCATCTTTAGGGTCATTATTATCTTTATTTGCTGTAATTATATTTATTTATATTATTTGAGAAAGATTAGTTATAAAATTTTCTTTATATAATAGTTATTCTGTTACTTCTTCATTAGAATGAATTAATAATATTCCTCCTTTGAATCATACTTATAATCAATTAAATTTAATATATTTATAATATTTGTCTGTTTGAGGTTCATTATATTTTCAAAATGGTGTTTCTCCTGTTATGGAATATTTAATTTTTTTTCATGATTATACTATAATAATTATAATTATGATTATAATTATTGTAGGATATATATTAATTAGTTCTTGTTTAAACAATTTTTTTAATTTAAAAATATTTGAAGGTCAAGAATTAGAGAGAATTTGAACTATTTTACCTGCTGTATTTTTATTATTTATTGCTTTTCCGTCTTTACGTTTATTATATTTAATAGAGGAGTCTGGAGATTATGATTTAACTATTAAGGTTATAGGACATCAATGATATTGATCTTATGAATATAGAAATTTTGATTTAAATATATTTGATTCTTATATAAAAAGAGATGAGGATAGAATTTTTCGACTTTTGAATGTTGATAATTGTTTAGCTGTTCCTTATAAAAGTGTAATTCGAATAATTGTAGCAAGTAATGATGTAATTCATTCTTGGACCATCCCTTCTTTAGGGGTAAAGGCTGATGCTGTTCCAGGTCGGTTAAATCAATTAATATTATTATTTAATCGGGTAGGTATATTTTCTGGTCAGTGTTCTGAGATTTGTGGGGCTAATCATAGATTTATGCCTATTTCTATATTAATTATACCTCAAATAAAGTTTTTATCTATATTATAATATTTAATATTAAAAAGTATAGTGGCCGATTAGGTGTTAGTCTCTTAAATTAATTATGAATAATATAGTTAAATTAATATTAATTTGTCAAATTAAAGATGAGTAAATTCCTCAGTTAATACCAATATATTGATTTATGTCTATTTTTATAGTTGTTTTATTAATTTTAATTGTTTTAGATTTTTTTTTTTATAAAGTTTTATATAAGCTATGTGTTAGTAGTGGATTTATACTAATTAATAAAAATATTAATTTATTATGATAATGAGTTTATTTTCTGTATTTGATCCCACATCTTATTTTATATTACCTATTGGATGAATAATTTTAGGTATGATTTTAATATACTACCCTTCTAAATATTATCTTATTGAAAGTGGATTTTTTTTAGTATTTAAATCTGTATTTTTAGGTGTTAGAAAAGTATTTAAAGAAGTATCAATACCTAATTATATAGCATTAAATTTTATTGTTACGATAACATTTATATATTTAATTGCTAATAATTTATTGGGATTATTCCCTTTTATTTTTACTGGAACAGCTCATTTAGTTATTACACTTGGATTTGGAGTTGTATTATGATTATCTTTTTTTATTATAGGGTGATCTAAAAATTTTATTAACAGAGCTGCTCATTTAGTTCCAGAAGGAGCACCTATTGTATTAGCTCCTTTAATAGTATTAATTGAATCAATTAGTCATATTATTCGTCCTTTTACTTTATCTGTTCGATTAGCAGCTAATATAATGGCAGGACATTTAATTGTTGGATTATTATCTAGAATTAGAACAATTAGATTATTTGGATTTTCTGCATCATTAATATTTCAGAGAATTTTATTAGTATTAGAATTTGGTGTTGCAGTTATTCAAGGTTTTGTATTTAGAATTTTATTATTATTATATGCATTAGAATATTATTAACTTTTGGAAAAGTTTTATCATCCCTATCATATAGTTAATATATCCCCTTGACCATTATTAGCGGGTTTTGGAGCTTTAGGTGTAATAATAAGAATAATTAAAATATTTTCTTTTTTTGAGGCTGATATGTTTTTTATATCTATTTTAATAATAATTTTTGTTTCTATATTCTGATGACGAGATGTAATTCGGGAAAGAACGTATCAAGGAAATCATTCATCTATAGTTTTAAGAGGATTAATAGTAGGAATAATTTTATTTATTGTTAGAGAAGTATTTTTTTTTATTTCATTTTTTTGAGCATTTTTTCATTCAAGATTAAGTCCTAATATGGAATTAGGGGTTTCTTGACCTCCTTCTGGGATTATTGCTTTTAATCCATTTCAAGTTCCGTTATTAAATACTGTTATTTTATTAGCGTCAGGAGTTTCTATTACATGATGTCATCAAGCAATACTTAATAATAATTTTATAATTGCTAAGAAATCATTAATACTTACTTGAATATTAGGATTATATTTTTTAATATTACAATATTTTGAATATACTATAGCTTCATTTAGAATTTCTGATTCGGTTTATGGATCAATTTTTTTTTATAGCAACTGGCTTTCATGGATTTCATGTAATTATTGGAACATTATTTTTATTTATTATATGATTGCGAATATTAAATTCAGAAATATCTAGATCTCATCATTTTGGTTTTGAAGCAGCAGCTTGATATTGACATTTTGTAGATGTAGTTTGATTATTTTTATTTTCTGTAATATATTGATGAGGTATATAATAAATAAGTATAGGGTACGTTTAATTTCCAATTAAAAAGAACTAAAATTAGTTATATTATTTTTTTTTGTTGTTTTTTTCTTGTATTTGTGGTATATTTATTATTTGGGTTGTTATATTATAAAAAATTAATCGATATAGAAATAATAAGAGCATATGAATGTGGTTTTGATTATAATTCTTTGACTCGATATATATTTTCTTATCGTTTTTTTTTAATTTCAATTTTGTTTATAATTTTTGATGTTGAAGTTTCATTAATAATTCCTCTTCCTTTTTTATTAGAGAGTGAACTTGGTTTATGGGTATTTATTATTTTTTTAATAGTATTAATTGTTGGATTGTTATATGAATATAGTTATGGGGCATTAGATTGATTAAATATTGTAATTAAGTCTTAAACTTAATGCACTGATCTGCCAATAGAAATTAGCATAAATGCATTTCATTGTTAATGAGAAGAAGGACATAGGTAGGAGGTCCCCCCTTTTTTCGGCCCAGGGGGGACCGAAAAAGAAGAATAATTAATTTTTGGTATTTTTTAGTAAATAATAACTGATTTGCAATTAGTTGACATGGTTAATCCATATGAATAGTGTTTAAAAAGCTGCTAACTTTTTAATAGCGATAAGCTACATAGTTAAGTGCGGGAGCGGTTTGATTTCGACTCAAAAGGTGATTAAAGTAGTGTTTAACACATCATTATTTCATGATGAAGATGTAGTTATTTTTATCTTCAATAAATTGCTTTAAATATAAGCTATATTAATAAATTATTAGTATAATAGGAATTAGAATTATTATTATAAAGAGTATTATTATAGGTCTTATTTTTAGTATATTTATTATATTAGATGAGTTGCTAAATAAATAGTAAATATTATTTGGTCCATAGTTTTCTATTCATTGTTTATCATTTTTTAAAAATACTAATATTGAGTTAGAGGATAAGTTTTTGGTATAACGGATAAAATATGTAAAAATCAGATTGAGATTGCTGATATTCCAATGTTTATAAAGTTTTTTTGTTTAAAAGATAATAGAATTCCTAATATTATTCCTATAATAAGAGTAAGTATAATAAGAGTTTTGAATAAATTATTTATTAAAAAGTTTTGTTCTGGAATTAGTATTCATGTTAATATCGAGCCGGCGGAAATTGATAATGGTCCTAAAATTATTATAGGAATAATTGAAGGAGTAGTAATATGATTATATAAATTAGGGTGTGATTTTGTAGTTCATTTATTTGAAATAGTAATTATTCGAATAGAGTATGATGCTGTTATTCCAATTGATATAATTATTAAAAATGATAGTAAACAGTTGATGTTTGATGAAATCATATTTTCAATAATAGAGTCTTTTGAAAAAAATCCTGATATGAATGGGATTCCTATTAAAGCTGTTGATGTAATTCCTAGGGTTGATGATGGAATGTGTATAGATTTTATATTTATTCCTATTATTCGTATATCTTGATATATAGATTCATGGATTATGGTTCCTGCACATATAAATATTGTTGATTTAAATAGAGCATGAATAATTAAATGTAAGAAGGCTAATATTAAATTGTTTATTGAAATTGCAAATATTATTATGGCGATTTGTCTTAGTGTTGAATATGCAATAATTTTTTTTAAATCTTGTTCTCAACAGGCTGTTATTCTAGCATAGATAGTAGTTATGGTTGCAATTATTATTAATATCATAGATAAATTAGTGTGATTTGATAAAATACGTAGTAGTATATACACTCCTGCTGTTACTAAAGTTGATGAGTGAACTAAAGCTGAAATTGGAGTTGGTGCAGCTATTGCTATAGGTAATCATGCTGAGAATGGGAATTGTGCTCTTTTAGAGCAAGCAGCTAAAATTATAAATAATATAGGCAAATATGAAAATTCTTTTTTAATATAAAATGATCAATTTATGATTATTATATTTATTCCTATGGCTAGTAGAATTAAAATATCTCCAATTCGATTTCTAATTAATGTAATGGATCCAGAGGAAGCTGATGAATAATTTTGATAGTAGATTACTAAAACATATGAGGATAATCCTAATCCATCTCAACCTAGTAGTAAAAGAAATATATTATTTCTTAAAATAAGAATAATTATAGATAAAATAAATAGTATTATTATTAATATAAATTTATAATGTTCTTTAGAATTAATATAGTAAATTCTAAATAGTAGAATTAATCTTGAAATAAAT